>NW_025552061.1:0-17500 GCF_020424385.1 Procambarus clarkii
CAGAGACGTGCTGAAATCTCAATCTTCAGTGCTGTGCTGAAATCTCAATCTTCAGTGCTGTGCTGAATCCTCAGGGACGTGCTGAAGACTCAATCATTAGGGACGTGCTCAAACCTCAAGCTTAAGAGGCGGGCTGAAGCATCAATCTTCAAGGACGTGCTGAAGCCTACAGTTCCAAGGATGTGCTAAAGCCTAAAGCTACAGGGACCTGCTGAAGTCTCAAGCTTCAGAGACGTGCTGAAGACTCAATCTTCAGTCAGGGACGTGCTGACGCCTCAAGCTTCATTGACGTGCTGAAGCCTCAAGCTTCAGGAAAGTGCTGAAGCCTTATGCTTCAGAGACTTCCGAAGCCTCAAGCTTCATGGACGTGCTGAAGCCTCAAGCTACAGGGACGTGCTTAATCCACAAGCTTGTGCCAGAGTGGGGGCATCACCAGTCAGCCAGAGTGGGGGCATCACCAGTCAGCCAGATTGGGGGCATCACCAGTCAGCCAGAGTGGGGGCATCACCAGCCAGCCAGAGTGGGGGCATCACCAGTCAGCCAGAGTGGGGGCATCACCAGCCAGCCAGAGTGGGGGCATCACCAGTCAGCCAGAGTGGGGGCATCACCAGTCAGCCAGAGTGGGGGCATCACCAGCCAGCCAGAGTGGGGGCATCACCAGTCAGCCAAAGTGGGGGCATCACCAGCCAGCCAGAGTGGGGGCATCACCAGTCAGCCAGAGTGGGGGCATCACCAGTCAGCCAGAGTGGGAGCATCACCAGTCAGCCAGAGTGGGGGCATCACCAGTCAGCCAGAGTGGGGGCATCACCAGCCAGCCAGAGTGGGGGCATCACCAGCCAGCCAGAGTGGGGGCATCACCAGTCAGCCAGAGTGGGGGCATCACCAGCCAGCCAGAGTGGGGGCATCACCAGTCAGCCAGAGTGGGGGCATCACCAGTCAGCCAGAGTGGGGGCATCACCAGCCAGCCAGAGTGGGGGCATCACCAGTCAGCCAGAGTGGGGGCATCACCAGCCAGCCAGAGTGGGGGCATCACCAGTCAGCCAGAGTGGGGGCATCACCAGTCAGCCAGAGTGGGAGCATCACCAGTCAGCCAGAGTGGGGGCATCACCAGTCAGCCAGAGTGGGGGCATCACCAGCCAGCCAGAGTGAGGGCATCACCAGTCAGCCAGAGTGGGGGCATCACCAGTCAACCAGAGTGGGAGCATCACCAGTCAGCCAGAGTGGGGGCATCACCAGTCAGCCAGAGTGGGGGCATCACCAGCCAGCCAGAGTGGGGGCATCACCAGCCAGCCAGAGTGGGGGCATCACCAGTCAGCCAGAGTGGGGGCATCACCAGTCAGCCAGAGTGGGGGGCATCACCAGTCAGCCAGAGTGGGGGCATCACCAGCCAGCCAGAGTGGGGGGCATCACCAGTCAGCCAGAGTGGGGGCATCACCAGTCAGCCAGAGTGGGGGCATCACCAGTCAGCCAGAGTGGGGGCATCACCAGTCAGCCAGAGTGGGGGCATCACCAGTCAGCCAGAGTGGGGGCATCACCAGCCAGCCAGAGTGGGGGCATCACCAGCCAGCCAGAGTGGGGGCATCACCAGTCAGCCAGAGATGGGGCATCACCAGTCAGCCAGAGTGGGGGGCATCACCAGTCAGCCAGAGTGGGGGCATCACCAGCCAGCCAGAGTGTGGGCATCACCAGCCAGCCAGAGTGGGGGCATCACCAGCCAGCCAGAGTGGGCATCACCAGTCAGCCAGAGTGGGGGAATCACCAGCCAACCAGAATGAAGGCATCACCACTCAGCCAGAGTGGGGGCATCACCAGCCAGCCAGAGTGGGGGCATCACCAGCCAGAGTGGTGGCATCACCAGCCAGCCAGAGTGGGGGCATCACCAGCCAGAGTGGGGGCATCACCAGTCAGCCAGAGTGGGGGCATCACCAGCCAGCCAGAGTGGGGGCATCACCAGCCAGCCAGAGTGGGGGCATCACCAGCCAGCCAGAGTGGGGGGCATCACCAGTCAGCCAGAGTGGGGGCATCACCAGTCAGCCAGAGTGGGGGCATCACCAGTCAGCCAGAGTGGGGGCATCACCAGTCAGCCAGAGTTGGGGCATCACCAGCCAGCCAGAGTGGGCATCACCAGCCAGCCAGAGTGGGGGAATCACCAGCCAACCAGAATGAAGGCATCACCACTCAGCCAGAGTGGGGGCATCACCACCAGAGTGGGGGAATCACCAGCCAACCAGAATGAAGGCATCACCACTCAGCCAGAGTGGGGGCATCACCAGCCAGCCAGAGTGGGGGCATCACCAGCCAGAGTGGTGGCATCACCAGCCAGCCAGAGTGGGGGCATCACCAGCCAGCCAGAGTGGTGGCATCACCAGCCAGCCAGAGTGGGGGCATCACCAGCCAGAGTGGAGGCACCACCAACCAGAATGAAGGCATCACCACTCAGCCAGAGTGGGGGCATCACCAGCCAGCCAGAGTGGAGGCATCACCAGCCAGAGTGGAGGCATCACCAACCAGAATGAAGGCATCACCACTCAGCCAGAGTGGGGGCATCACCAGCCAGAGTGGGGGCATCACCAGCCAGAGTGGGGGCATCACCAGCCAGCCAGAGTGGGGGCATCACCAGCCAGCCAGAGTGGGGGTATCACCAGCCAGCCAGAGTGGGGGTATCACCAGCCAGCCAGAGTGGAGGCATCACCAGCCAGCCAGAGTGGAGGCATCACCAGCCAGCCAGAGTGGAGGCATCACCAGCCAGCCAAAGTGGGGGCATCACCAGTCAGCCAGAGTGGGGGCATCACCAGACATGCCAGAGTTGTTGCATCACCAGTCAGCCAGAGTGGGGGCATCACCAGTCAGCCAGAGTGGGGCCATCACCAGACATGCCAGAGTTGTTGCATCACCAGTCAGCCAGAGTGTGGGCATCACCAGTCAGCCAGAGTCGGGGCATCTACAGTCGGCCAGAGTGGGGGCGTCACCAGTCAGTAAGATTGTGTGTATTACCAGTCAGCCAGAGTGTGGGCATAACCAGTCAGCCAGAGTGGGGGCATCACCAGTCAGCCAGAGTGGGGGCATCACCAGTCAGCCAGAGTGGGGGCATCACCAGTCAGCCAGAGTGGAGGCATCACCAGTCAGCCATAGTGTGGGCATAACCAGTCAGCCAGAGTGGGGGCATCACCAGTCAGCCAGAGTGGGGGGCATCACCAGTCAGCCAGAGTGGGGGCATCACCAGCCAGCCAGAGTGGGGGCATCACCAGTCAGCCAGAGTGTGGGCATAACCAGTCAGCCAGAGTGGGGGGCATCACCAGCCAGCCAGAGTTTGGGCATCACCAGTCAGCCAGAGTGGGGGGCATCACCAGTCAGCCAGAGTGGGGGCATCTACAGTCGGCCAGAGTGGGGGGCGTCACCAGTCAGTAAGATTGTGTGTATTACCAGTCAGCCAGAGTGTGGGCATCACCAGTCAGCCAGAGTGGGGGGCATCACCAGTCAGCCAGAGTGGGGGCATCACCAGCCAGCCAGAGTGGGGGCATCACCAGTCAGCCAGAGTGGGGGCATCACCAGTCAGCCAGAGTGGGGGGCATCACCAGTCAGCCAGAGTGGGGGCATCACCAGTTAGCCAGAGTGGGGGGCATCACTAGTCAGCCAGAGTGGGGGCATCACCAGTCAGCCAGAGTGGGGGCATCACCAGTCAGCCAGAGTGGGGGCATCACTAGTCAGCCAGAGTGGGGGCATCACCAGTCAGCCAGAGCGGGGGCATCACCAGTCAGCCTGAGTGGGGGCATCACCAGTCAGCCAGAGTGGGGGCATCACCAGCCAGCCAGAGTGGGGGCATCACCAGTCAGCTAGAGTGGTGGCATCACCAGCCAGCCAGAGTGGGGGGCATCACCAGCCAGCCAGAGTGTGGGCATCACCAGTCAGCCAGAGTGGGGGGCATCACCAGTCAGCCAGAGTGGGGGCATCTACAGTCGGCCAGAGTGGGGGGCGTCACCAGTCAGTAAGATTGTGTGTATTACCAGTCAGCCAGAGTGTGGGCATCACCAGTCAGCCAGAGTGGGGGCATCACCAGTCAGCCAGAGTGGGGGCATCACCAGCCAGCCAGAGTGGGGGCATCACCAGTCAGCCAGAGTGGGGGCATCACCAGCCAGCCAGAGTGGAGGCATCACCAGTCAGCCAGAGTGGGGGGCATCACCAGCCAGCCAGAGTGGTGGCATCACCAGCCAGCCAGAGTGGGGGCATCACCAGTCAGCCAGAGTGGGGGCATCACCAGCCAGCCAGAGTTGGGGCATCACCAGTCAGCCAGAGTGGGGGCATCACCAGTCAGCCAGAATGTGGGCATCAGCAGCCAGCCAGAGTTTGGGCTGGCTGGTCAATCAATGAATATTGATTGATTATTTTTACTGTCTAGACTTATGATTGAGATAAGATGTGTATAATATAATTAGATATAGCATTTAAAGATTATAAGTAGTACTTGATAGTACCACTGATTCTTATTAAGGATTCGATTTATAATCCCTACCGGAAGCGATTAATGTTCCAATAGTTTTTAATTAACAAATCCTTCTAGAAGCTTCTGGATCCTTGAGAGATCATTCACCAAGTCACGTAGGCATCTATAGGGCCCTATGGCAAGCGTGATCACAGTGACATTGTCACCTAGGATCAAGATGTATAATGAATCTATAATGATTCGGATTTGATTTTGATACGATTTGATATGATTTTGATTCGATTTAGATATGATATAAAAATAATACATTTCTTAGATGATAATATAAGTAGGTGGGTAAAAATTTCCCACACTGAGGTGGCGTGCACGAGTCTCATCATACTGGACGAGGCTCCCAGCAAACACAAATCATCTAGAAAACGTTTGTCTATCTCTTCCCATAGGCGTGGGAATGATTGGCATTGAGAATGGTGCAGGAGAGCCTTTGAGAAACTTTTAATCAAAAAATCCAAACACAAAGGTTTTATAATAAAATGTTTTTCTGCAACTATTTTCTTCCTAATGTATTACAAATAGTTTTTACATGTTTATATATAAAATTTATTGTGTTTTTTTTTGTAAAATTCATTAATAAATTGTGAATGATATTTATTGGCTCAGTGAAACGTTCAAATCCATTTTGTTATAATATGATCAGAAAAAAGTAGTTTTCCAAATTTTCTAAAAATCGCTCTTTTTAACACAATTTGACTCCTTATGCATTCCACTAAACACTAATATCATGTTTAAATATATAATTTATGTATTATTCCCTAAGATAATTTATATAAATTATAAAAGTTGCTGGAAAGTGGTGTGAAAGAATCTGAAAACGTTTTGTTGTCTTATATTGGTGTGTTCTTATTAACTAGAGTGAGTAAGAGTGAGCGAGAGTGGGTAAGAGTGAATAAGAGTGACTGAGAGTAAGAGTAAGAGTGACTGAAGGTGAGTGAGAGTGCCAGAGCGTGTGTAAGTGTGAGTAAGAGTGAGTGAGAGTGTGTAAGTGTGAGTAAGAGTGACTGAGAGTGAGTGAGAGTAAGAGTGACAGAGTGAGTAAGAGTGATTGAGAGTAAGGGTGATAATGAGAGTAAGAGTGATTGAGAGTTAGTGAGAGTAAGTTTGATTGAGAGTAAGAGTGATTGAGAGTAAGAATGATTGAGAGTAAGAGTGATTGGGAGTAAGAGTGATTGGGAGTAAGAGTGATTGGGAGTAGGAGTAAGAGTGAGAGTAGGAGTAAGAGTGAGAGTAGGAGTAAGAATGAGAATAAGAGTGATTGAGAGTAAGAGTGAGTAAGAGTAAGAATGAGAGTAAGAGTGATTGAGAGTAAGAGTGATTGGGAGTAAGAGTGATTGAGAGTAAGAGTGATTGGGAGTAAGAGTGATTGGGAGTAAGAGTAAGAGTAAGAATGAGAATAAGAGTGATTGAGAGTAAGAGTGATTGGGAGTAAGAGTAAGAATGAGAGTAAGAGTGATTGGGAGTAGGAGTGATTGGGAGTAAGAGTGATTGAGAATAAGAGTGAGAGTAAGAGTGATTGAGAGTAAGAGTATGAGAGTAAGAGTGAGAGAGTGAGTATAAATGGGTAAGGGTGACTGAGAGTGAGTAAGAGTGACAGAGAGTAAGAGTGACAGAGAGTAAGTGACAGAGAGTAAGAGTGACAGAGTAAGAGTGACAGAGAGTAAGAGTGACAGAGTAAGAGTGACAGAGTAAGAGTGACAGAGAGTAAGAGTGAGTATGAGAGTAAGAGTGACAGAGTAAGAGTGAGTATGAGAGTAAGAGTGACAGAGAGTAAGAGTGAATATGAGAGTAAGAGTGAGTATGAGAGTGAGTAAGAGTGAGTAAGGATGACTGAGAGTAAGAGTGAGTAATAGTGCGTAAGAGTGATTGAGAGTAAGAGTGAGTAATAGTGTGTAAGAGTGATTGAGAGTAAGAGTGAGTAATAGTGCATAAGAGTGATTGAGAGTGAGAGTGAGTTAAGAGTGTGAGGTGTGAGAGGGTAGCAGGCCAGGGAGGCAGGATGTGTGGTCACAGGCGAGGCCTAGGCCTCGTGATCTCTAATGTTGGTTTTTATATATATGTTGGATTTTTTGTCCTGTTTCAAATTATAATTATTTAGCAGGAATGTAATAAGATATTGCACAGTATTAATGTGACAATAATATATGCATTATTTCCTTGATAATCAAACTTGTTGTTCAAAGATAATATACAATCTTTGAAGGAAACATTTTGAGAGCGCGAGCTGGCAACACTGTTCTGGTGGTGAGAGAGACATATGGTTAGTTGTGCTCAGACCTTCAGTGGTGAAGGGTGTGTCCCAGCTGGCCGCCACCAGCCGCCACCCGCCGCCACCACCGCCACCCACCACCACCCACTACCACCCACCATCACCCACCACCACCCACCACCACCCACCACCGCCATCACCCACCACCACCCACCACCACCAGCCGCCACCCGCCACCTGCCACCGCCACCTCCACCCGCCACCACCACCCGCCGCCACCACCACCCACCTCCCACCACCAGCCGCCACCATCCACCACCCACCACCAGCCGGCACCACGCACCACCAGCCGCCACCTGCCACCACCCACCACCCACCACCAGCCGCCACCACCCACCACCAGCCGCCACCTGCCACCACCCACCACCCACCACCAGCCGCCACCCGCCAGCACCCACCACCCACCGCAACTCGCCACCACCCACCATCACCCACCACCAGCCGCCACCACCCACCACCAGCCGCCACCCGCCACCCGCCACCACCCACCACCAGCCACCACCACCCACCACCACCACCACCCGCCACCACCCACCACCAACTACCGGCCACCACCCGCCACCACCCACCACCAGCCGCCACCACCCACCACCAACTGCCACCCGCCACCACCCGCCACCACCCACCACCAGCCGCCACCCACCACCAGCCGCCACCCGCCACCACCACCACCCACCACCAGCCGCCACCACAACCACCCACCACCAGCCTCCACCCGCCACAAGCCGCCACCCGCCACAACCCACCACCAGCTGCCACCCGCCACCACCCACCACCAGCCGCCACCACAACCACCCACCACCAGCCGCCACCTGCCACCACCCACCACAAGCCGCCACCCGCCACCAGCCGCCACCCGCCACCCGCCACCACCCGCCACCACACACCACCAGCCGCCACCCACCATCAGCCGCCACCCACCACCAGCCGCCACCCGCCACCACCCACCACCAGCCACCACCCGCCACCACCACCAGCCGCCACCCGCCGCCACCACCCACCACCACCCACCACCACCAGCCGCCACCCTCCACCACCCACCACCACCCAGAACCACCCACCACCACCAGCCGCCACCACCCACCACCGCCGCCACCACCCACCACCACCCACCACCACCAGCCGCCACCCGCCACCACCCACCACCGCCACCACCCGCCACCACCACCAGCCGCCACCCGCCGCCACCAGCCGCCACCGCCACCACCAGCCGCCACGCCACCGCCACCAGCCGCCACCCACCACCGCCGCCCGCCACCACCAGCCGCCACCACCAGCCACCACCACCCACCACCACCAGCCGTCACCCACCACCACCAGCCACCACCCGCCACCACCCGCCACCACCCACCACCACCAGCCGCCACCGCCAGCACCCACCACCAGCCGCCACCACCAGGCGCCACCGCCACCACCCACCACCACCAGCCGCCACCCGCCACCACCAGCCGCCACCGCCACCACCCACCACCACCACCCGCCATGCACCCACCACCCGCCACCACCACAGCCGCCACCACCACCCACCACCACCACCACCACCCGCCATCACCGCCGCCACCGCCACCACCCACCACAGCCGCCGCCACCCATCACCACCGCCACCACCACCCACCACCACCGCCACCACCCATCACAGCCGCCACCACCAGCCGCCACCGCCCACCACCACCACCACCAGCCGCCATCACCGCCACCACCACCGCCACCAGCCGCCACCACCCATCACAGCCGCCGCCGCCCGCCACCGCCCACGACCACCCACCACTACCGCCCGCCACCACCGCCGCCACTGTCCGCCACCGCCAGACACAGCCGCCAGTGTCCTCCACCGCCGCCACTGTCTGCCCGCCGCCACTGTCCGCCACCGCCACTACTGTCCACCCGCTGCCACTGTCCACCCGCCGACACTGTCCACCCGCCGCCACTGTCCGCCACCACTACCATTGTCCGCCCACCACCGCCGCCACTGTCCGCCACCGCCACCACTGTCCGCCCGCCGCCAGTGTCCGCCACCGCCGCCACTGTCCGCCCGCTGCCACTGTCCGCCACCGCCACTACTGTCTGCCCGCTGCCACTGTCCACCCGCCGCCACTGTCCACCCGCCGCCACTGTCCGCCACCGCCGCCACTGTCCGCCACCGCCGCCACTGTCCGCCCGCTGCCACTGTCCGCCACCGCCACTACTGTCTGCCCGCTGCCACTGTCCGCCCGCCGCCACTGTCCGCCCGCCGCCAAGGCTATCGGTGGTGAGACCCCAGTGAGAGATAACACAGTGGGAGAGACCCCAGTGAGAGACAACTTGGAGGTAAAGACCCCTGTGGGTGACGTCACCGAGAATGATGTCGCTAGAATCACGCATACTGCGAAAGAAAACGGAGTCACACGGGAATCTAGCCCTTAAAATACTTCGTTTGGGGGATTCTACGGGGAAGAATCTCTGCCCAAAAGGTCCTCGTGAACGACGCCAGCTAAAAGAGTAGGTGTTACAGGCTCGCAGTTATTCACCTTAGAGGAATACTGTGATCAGGTTAAGGGGTTGGGATTCGAAGGGAATAAAGTAGCAGAGCAAGATATGAAACTCTGGACTGATCAGCTGGACAGAGAAAGCAAACTCAGGACTGATCTGATCAGCAGATCAGTACTCTCTCAGCAGAACAGAGAGAGTACTGAACGCATAGCTCGCATGCAGTTGCAAGCAAGGCAGGATGACCAGACAAGTGGTCGTTCAACAAAGACTAACGTTGAACAAGGTAAGACTGTCAAACTACCTAAACTAGCTAACTTTGATGAAAGGGGCGACTCGATGGATGCGTACATCAAGCGTTTCGAACGCCGCTGATTATGGGTGGGAAAGATCAAAGTGGGCACTCGCTCTTAGTGCATTGTTAAAGGGTAGGGCTCTAACCATCTACCAGTCTGGGTCCGCACCAGCGCGGAGATTTCGAGGCATTGACAACAGCTCTGCTGAACGGTTTTGGCATCACTGCAGACCGGATACTAGAGAATTTCCGTAGGGCTCAATTGCAAAAAGGGGAGACATATGTGCTAATGCTACAGTGGTAAGAATCGAGTCTAAACCGTTACTGTGAACTCATGGAGACTGCTCCTGGGAGCATGGAGTTCTATCAACTGATGATTCATGAACAGTTTTTAGAAGCATGCGAATCGTCTCTGCGTGTCAAGCTCAAAGAGCAGGCAGGGGTGTCAAATCTGTCTATGGCCAAGCAAGGTGATCTGTGGGCTGGGGCCAGGAGACAGGTGAAAGGGGTGAAGCCGCACGAGAAGCATCATGCTACAGGTGCTGGCGAGGGAGCTAAGCCTAAGACTGGTGTGTCGGGGGAGCAGGGAAACTCCTCCAACAAGCATGTGCACAAGTGCTACAACTGTGGTAAGCCAGGTCATCGGGCAGCTGATTGCAAGGCAAAACCGAAATCAGGTTACATAGCAGGTGTGAGCTCCAGTGGTGAGAAACATCCCAACGTTGGAAAGGATCCACTAGCTTCGACCCTTGAGGTGGTGGACGGAAATGATAACAGAAAATCTGCGAAAATCTTCCGTGACAAAGGCGCCACTACCCACATGGTAAGAAAAAGCCTAGTAAAGCCAGGATCTGAGACAGGTAGACACATCTATGTCAAATTCCCAAATGGCTATGCTAAGGAGATGGTGGAGGTGTATGCGTATGTCGACACACCTTACATCAAACGAAAATGCCGTGCCATTCAACAGGAACGTGCTGTATATGGACTCTTATTGGGGAATGTCCCGGGAATCTCTGATTGCCCAAGTCCACCCTCAAAGAAATAGGGGGAGAGTGAGGCGCGCAGCCGCCCTCAGTCAGCTGGTGCAAGTGACTCGCCCGGGGGTGGCGTCACAGGGAGTGACCACACCCTCACCCAGCTGAAAAATAAGGGAGAGAAAGCAAGCTGTGAAGTAATGGAAAGAGAAGCAAAACCCCTGGATGAAGCAACAGCAACTCCATTAACAGGTAACTCGCTCGTGGCAGCTGTCACTACGAGGTCTGAGAGCAACAAGCCGACTCGCCCAGAAAAACCTTTGAAATTACAAGACATTCAGGGAGTGTCTGCAAAGGAGTTTATTGATGCCCAAGGGTGCGACCCAACACTAGCCCAGATACGGATGTATGCTGAGGAGAAAAAAAATTTCCAACACCAGGAATGCAAGTATTGGTACTTGCACCATAATGGGAAACTCGTGCGCAGTGTTTAGATGCCCCATGACACTTGGGACCAACTTGTTGTTCCACAGGAGCATAGACTGGCTGTGTTCCTCTTTGGGCACGAAGCTTTGATGGGAGGTCATATGGGTCACGCAAAGGCCAGTGCGAGGATACAAGCTGTGTTCTACTGGCCAGAAATTACTGGGGAAATGCAGGGTTACAGTCGCTAGTGTGACACCTGTCAGCGCACCACTGATCGAGGACGGGTGAAGCCCGGGAAGCTTCAGCCCTTCCCTATCATTGATCAGACGTTCAAGCTGGTCAGCATTGATCTGGTTGGTCCGATCATACCAAGTGCAACGGACGGCAGTAAGTACATCCTGACCATGGTCGATCACCCAACAAGGTACCCCAAAGCAGCTGCCCTGAAGAACATCGTGACGACAACGGTAGCGGAAGCCTTGGTAGGTTTTTTCAGTCGCCTTGGAATACCTGAGTGGATCCATAGCGACCGAGGGACACAGTTTACCAGCGATATGATGGACCAAGTCCGACGTCTGCTCACAGCGAGAGCATCCCTCATCAGGCCGTATCATGCTATGGGAAACGGTTTGGTAGAATACTTCAATGAAACTCTCAAGAAGATGTTGAAGAGAATGTGCAGAGAACAGCCTTGGGAGTGGCCCAGGTAAATCAACTCTTTGTTGTTTACCTACAGGGAGGTGCCATAGGCTATCACAGGGTTCTCTGAGGAACCTGTGGGAGGGCGATGACTGTACCTCTGAAACCAAGACGACGTACGAGTACGTCATCGATCTACGAGAACGGCTGGAGAATACCTGTCAGCTGGCCCAAGAATAGCTAGCAAAGGAGTACCAGAAGCAAACATACAAAAAAAAGCAAAAGAACACAAGTTCAGTGTAGGTGACAAGGTACTTTTGTTACTTCCCACCAGAAAGAACAAGCTCTTGCTGCAGTGGAAGGGCCCATTCACGGTAGAGGAGTGATCGCACTCGTTAAACTACGTGCTCGACGTCGATGTAGCCAGGAAGAAGTATAACGTCAACATGCTCAAACGTTACGAGGACCCACCTGAAGATGTTTCCACAAAGCCGAACAAGCACGAAAGATGTAAGAATAGGAGAGGACCACGGGGCTCGACATCGACAGGGCTGATCGACCACCCACTACTCTCAGCAGTAGGTGCTGACTGGTTGAGTAGGTCAGGAGTAACGAAACTTCAAACGAGGGAGACATGAGCGAGAAAATGCAACGCGCATCACCGGACATTAGTTCCCAGTGTGCCTCAGATGTTTCAGGCATGACAGAGGTGGAGAGAGGCAGTGGACAGACTAGCGCCACTCAGGGTTTCGAGGCGTTGAGCCGACCCAGAGCTGGAGCTCCGTCAGACCACAGTGCCTGCTCACGACCTGAACAGATAGCCACATGTGACCCGGTGACTGAAGAAATTCCTCACTTACCAGAAGGAAATAGTCTAGACGAGGACCCGCCTCGCCAAGCAGCATAGAAAACGAGGTCCGCTCGACCCGGCCTCACCACGTGCACTCAGTACGTGCACGTGCGTCAGCGGTGTGAGAGTGTAGAACGAGTCACCACTCTGTGGAGCTCGGTGTTTCGTTGGGGGGTGATGTGAGAGTTGGTCTCTCAAAATTCTCCCACAGCTGACTTGAATGGCTCATTGCAGTGCACAGTGCACCGATTTCGTGCACAAGTCCTATCTCTGTTAACCCTGGATAGTAATCTATCATGTTGGGTGTCCCCAGGATGCCCACATAACCAGGAATACGTTTATAATATGGAGGCCGCCGTCTGTCCAGGCAGGAAGTCGATACAGGAAAGTTAAGCATACTGGCCACAAAGGGTCAGTGAGTACATAGGAGGTGCCAGCGTGAGAGAGGGAGAGGGGACGCCAGCGAGGCGCTGACCTCTGGGGTCAGCCTCAACCAGCTCAATGGAGAATAACAACTGTGACGTGGTCGTGACGTGTTCATGACGTCACCTCTGCTACTGACCAGGAACGATCAATATGATTGGTTCCCGCTCTTTTGCTGCAATGTCATGGGTCAAATTGTAATCCGTTGTGTTGTGTCCCACGAGATGCCCTACATCCGCTGGCAAGAGCATTCACGTGAGGGAGCCCTTGCATAGAGGACGTGTCCTGTTCTGTCTATCGGCCAATAGACAGAAGAACACCGTCTATTCCTCACCATCAAGTTAAACTCAGCGTCTTTTCAATATACCAACGCTCGCCCGGAATTGCGACTGTGAATATATTGTTTAGAAGCCAAGTGATAAATCACCAGAGCGAAACAGACTGGTATCAAGTAACCCCTGGTGATAAATTAAGATCATCTGTGAGTTTCCTAGAGTGAACTAAGGCAGTGCCGCCGCCTAAGTAATCTATGTGAGACTTTTACCACAGTGTACCTGCATGAAACCATATAACCTGCAGCCGCCAGCCGCCACTGTCCACAGCGTGTAGCTAGTACCTCAGTACCTCGGTACCTCGAGCCGCCCTGCCTCACACTACGTGACGTCACCACCCTTACTCACAGCCAGTGCCATAAAGTGTGTGTGCGTGTGTCTGTAGGACATACAGCGCACCCTCCTGCGAGTACCCTCCGTGTCCAGTACAGTTTGTGGGAAAGCCTGTCGATAAACGGAACCTGCTGTCAGGTCACCTACGAGTTCTTGCATAAATGTGCCTGAGTGAGTGATAGAAAAAGAGAGGTACCCTACCGTGTAAGTACAAGATCTTGTCATTGTTTTATTGTGTCTGTCTGTGTTGATCTGAGGTATCAACCACAGTTCTCACCTTCTCATACCTGACACAGGTATAGGTGAAGACACCCGACGGTGTATGCGTGTTTATCTGTGTGGTACCACGACATTACACTCGTCTGTGAATGTGAGCTTCACATACACCACACATTTAGTATTGTGTGATATTATTATTGTGCATGTTATTGCCTGTCCCATTGACAGTGTATTTGTTGATTTATTGCATATCATCATTACCGAGTATCCGGTTGGAACTCTTGTGATCCCTTTGCATACCGGCAGTTAGGTTGCCGTGTTAATGATTGGCTGTCAACTGTGTTAAGTTAGGTGTTTCGCCACGAGTGGATCCGAATTGATTAGCCAGACGTCAAGAGTCTCGCTAATGCAACCATAGCCTTTCTGACGCCAATCTAAAGTAAATCAAGCACCCTTTGTATTAGTGGTTAAGTTAGTAAATAAACTACTGTTAAGCTTTATGCGGTGTTTCCGTTGAACCACTTCTGAATACTGCCAACTATTTACTCAAGCCTTCAGCTCCAGGTGTCTCCAACACCGAGTTGCCCATTATTCACTAAACTATAAATGTGATGAGGACCCTAGGAGTCCCTTAAAGTGTTAAATCATTGAGGAGATTCCAACGATCAACGTGGAGCAGGACCAGGTGAGGCTAGTCTGAGAAGAGACCCTCAAGGACTCTAACTCGACCTTGCTCCCAGGCCCTGTACGGTTGCTCTCGTATTTTCTCTGCTGATTCCGACAGCTTCGTGAAGCGTCTGCCACATGTACATTGGCGACGTACGCATTGCAGTCGGGAAAGCAAAACAGAAAACTCCCACAGTGGGCATCACCAGGCATCCAGAATGTGGGCATCACCAACCAGCCGAGTGTGGGCATCACCAGTCAGCCAGAGTGGGGGCATCACCAGTCAGCCAGAATGGGGGCATCACCAGTCAGCCAGAGTGGGGGCATCACCAGTCAGCCAGAGTGGGGGCATCACCAGTCAGCCAGAGTTGGGGCATCACCAGGCAGCCAGAGTGGGGGCATCACCAGTCAGCCAGTGTAAGGGCATCACCAGTCAACCAGAGTGGGGGCATCACCAGTCAGCCAGAGTGGTGTCATCACCAGCCAGCCAGAGTGGGGGCATTACCAGTCAGCCAGAGTGGGGGCATCACCAGTCAGCCAGAGTGGAGGCATCACCAGTCAGCCAGAGTGGGGGCATCACCAGTCAGCCAGAGTAGGGGCATCACCAGCCAGCCAGAGTGGGGGCATCACCAGTCAGCCAGAGTGGGGGCATCACCAGCCAGCCAGAGTGGGGGCATCACCAGTCAGCCAGAGTGGGGGCATCACCAGTCAGCCAGAGTTGGGGCATCACCAGTCAGCCAGAGTGGGGGCATCACCAGCCAGCCAGAGTGGGGGCATCACCAGTCAGCCAGAGTTGGGGCATCACCAGTCAGCCAGAGTTGGGGCATCAGCCAGAGTGGGGGCATCACCAGTCAGCCAGAGTGGGGGCATCACCATCAGCCAGAGTGGGGGCATCACCAGCCAGCCAGAGTGGGGGCATCACCAGTCAGCCAGAGTGGGGGCATCACCAGCCAGCCAGAGTGGGGGCATCACCAGTCAGCCAGAGTGGGGGCATCACCAGCCAGCCAGAGTGGGGGCATCACCAGCCAGCCAGAGTGGGGGCATCACCAGCCAGAGTGGGGGCATCACCAGCAGTGGGGGCACCAGTCAGCCAGAGTGGGGGCATCACCAGTCAGCCAGAGTGGGGGCATCACCAGTCAGCCAGAGTGGGGGCATCACCAGTCAGCCAGAGTGGGGGCATCACCAGTCAGCCAGAGTGGGGGCATCACCAGTCAGCCAGAGTGGGGGCATCACCAGTCAGCCAGAGTGGGGGCATCACCAGTCAGCCAGAGTGGGGGCATCACCAGTCAGCCAGAGTGGGGGCATCACCAGTCAGCCAGAGTGGGGGCATCACCAGTCAGCCAGAGTGGGGGCATCACCAGTCAGCCAGAGTGGGGGCATCACCAGTCAGCCAGAGTGGGGGCATCACCAGTCAGCCAGAGTGGGGGCATCACCAGCCAGCCAGAGTGGGGGCATCACCAGCCAGCCAGAGGGGGCATCACCAGCCAGCCAGAGTGGGGGCATCACCAGCCAGCCAGAGTGGGGGCATCACCAGTCAGCCAGAGTGGGGGCATCACCAGCCAGCCAGAGTGGAGGCATCACCAGCCAGCCAGAGTGGGGGCATCACCAGCCAGCCAGAGTGGGGGGCATCACCCAGCCAGAGTGGGGGCATCACCAGCCAGCCAGCCAGCCAGTGGGGGCATCACCAGCCAGAGTGGGGGCATCACCCAGCCAGAGTGGGGGGCATCACCAGCCAGCCAGAGTGGGGGCATCACCAGCCAGCCAGAGTGGGGGGCATCACCAGTCAGCCAGAGTGGGGGCATCACCAGTCAGCCAGAGTGGGGGCATCACCAGTCAGCCAGAGTGGGGGCATCACCAGTCAGCCAGAGTGGGGGGCATCACCAGCCAGCCAGAGTGGGGGCATCACCAGCCAGCCAGAGTGGGGGCATCACCAGCCAGCCAGAGTGGGGGCATCACCAGCCAGCCAGAGCCAGAGGGGGCATCACCAGTCAGCCAGAGTGGGGGCATCACCAGCCAGCCAGAGTGGGGGCATCACCAGTCAGCCAGAGTGGGGGGCATCACCAGTCAGCCAGAGTGGGGGGCATCACCAGTCAGCCAGAGTGGGGGGCATCACCAGTGGGGGCATCACCAGTCAGCCAGAGCATCACCAGTCAGCCAGAGTGGGGGGCATCACCAGTCAGCCAGAGCCAGCCAGAGTGGGGGCATCACCAGCATCACCAGCCAGCCAGAGTGGGGGCATCACCATCAGCCAGCATCACCAGCCAGCCAGAGTGGGGGGGCATCACCAGTCAGCCAGAGTCACCAGCCAGCCAGAGGGGGCATCACCAGTCAGCCAGAGTGGGGGCATCACCAGTCAGCCAGAGCATCACCAGTCAGCCAGAGTGGGGGCATCACCAGCATCACCCAGCCAGAGTGGGGGCATCACCAGTCAGCCAGAGTGGGGGCATCACCAGTGGGGGCATCAGCCAGAGTGGGGGGGCATCACCAGTCAGCCAGAGTGGGGGGCATCACCAGTCAGCCAGAGTGGGGGCATCACCAGCCAGCCAGGGGCATCACCAGTCAGCCAGAGTGGGGGCATCACCAGTCAGCCAGAGTGGGGGCATCACCAGCCAGCCAGAGTGGGGGGCATCACCAGCCAGCCAGAGTGGGGGCATCACCAGCCAGCCAGAGTGGGGGCATCACCAGCCCAGAGTGGGGGCATCACCAGTGGGTGGTCAGCCAGAGTGGGGGCATCACCAGTCAGCCAGAGAGTGGGGGCATCACCAGTCAGCCAGAGTGGGGGGCATCACCAGTCAGCCAGAGTGGGGGCATCACCAGTCAGCCAGAGTGGGGGCATCACCAGCCAGCCAGAGTCACCAGCCAGCCAGAGTGGGGGGGGGCATCACCAGTCAGCCAGAGTGGGGGCATCACCAGTCAGCCAGATCATCACAGCCAGCCAGAGTGGGGGCATCACCAGCCAGCCAGAGTGGGGGTGGGGGCATCACCAGCCAGCCAGAGTGGGGGCATCACCAGCCAGCCAGAGTGGGGGCATCACCATCACCAGAGTGGGGGCATCACCAGCCAGCCAGAGTGGGGGGCATCACCAGTCAGCCAGAGTGGGGGCATCACCA
>NW_025552061.1:22500-34658 GCF_020424385.1 Procambarus clarkii
CCCTCCACGGTGGCCAGGACACACCACCCTCCACGGTGGCCAGGACACACCACCCTCCACGGTGGCCAGGACACCACCCTCCACGGTGGCCAGGACACACCACCCTCCACGGTGGCCAGGACACACCACCCTCCACGGTAGCCAGGACACACCACCCTCCACGGTGGCCAGGACACACCACCCTCCACGGTGGCCAGGACACACCACCCTCCACGGTGGCCAGGACACACCACCCTCCACGGTGGCCAGGACACACCACCCTCCACGGTGGCCAGGACACACCACCCTCCACGGTGGCCAGGACACACCACCCTCCACGGTGGCCAGGACACACCACCCTCCACGGTGGCCAGGACACACCACCCTCCACGGTGGCCAGGACACACCACCCTCCACGGTGGACAGGACACACCACCCTCCACGGTGGCCAGGACACACCACCCTCCACGGTGGCCAGGACACACCACCCTCCACGGTGGCCAGGACACACCACCCTCCACGGTGGCCAGGACACACCACCCTCCACGGTGGCCAGGACACCACACACACCCTCCACGGTGGCCAGGACACACCACCCTCCACGGTGGCCAGGACACACCACCCTCCACGGTGGCCAGGACACCACCCTCCACGGTGGCCAAGACACACACCCTCCACGGTGGCCAGGACACACCACCCTCCACGGTGGCCAGGACACACCACCCTCCACGGTGGCCAGGACACACCACCCTCCACGGTGGCCAGGACACACCACCCTCCACGGTGGCCAAGACACACCACCCTCCACGGTGGCCAGGATACACCACCCTCCATGGTGGCCAGGACACACCACCCTCCACGGTGGCCAGGACACACCACCCTCCACGGTGGCCAGGACACACCACCCTCCACGGTGGCCAGGACACCACCCTCCACGGTGGCCAGGACACCACCCTCCACGGTGGCCAGGGACACCACCCTCCACGGTGGCCAGGACACACCACCCTCCACGGTGGCCAGGACACACCACCCTCCACGGTGGCCAGGACACACCACCCTCCACGGTGGCCAGGACACACCACCCTCCACGGTGGCCAGGACACACCACCCTCCACGGTGGCCAGGACACACCACCCTCCACGGTGGCCAGGACACACCACCCTCCACGGTGGCCAGGACACCACCCTCCACGGTGGCCACACCACCCTCCACGGTGGCCAGGACACACCACCCTCCACGGTGGCCAGGACACCACCCTCCACGGTGGCCAGGACACACCACCCTCCACGGTGGCCAGGACACACCACCCTCCACGGTGGCCAGGACACACCACCCTCCACGGTGGCCAGGACACCACCCTCCACGGTGGCCAGGACACCACCCTCCACGGTGGCCAGGACACCACCCTCCACGGTGGCCAGGACACCACCCTCCACGGTGGCCAGGACACACCACCCTCCACGGTGGCCAGGACACACCACCCTCCACGGTGGCCAGGACACACCACCCTCCACGGTGGCCAGGACACACCACCCTCCACGGTGGCCAGGACACACCACCCTCCACGGTGGCCAGGACACACCACCCTCCACAGTGGCCAGGACACACCACCCTCCACGGTGGCCAGGACACACCACCCTCCACGGTGGCCAGGACACCACCCTCCACGGTGGCCAGGACACACCACCCTCCACGGTGGCCAGGACACACCACCCTCCACGGTGGCCAGGACACCACCCTCCACGGTGGCCAGGACACACCACCCTCCACGGTGGCCAGGACACACCACCCTCCACGGTGGCCAGGACACACCACCCTCCACGGTGGCCAGGACACACCACCCTCCACGGTGGCCAGGACACACCACCCTCCACGGTGGCCAGGACACACCACCCTCCACGGTGGCCAGGACACCACCCTCCACGGTGGCCAGGACACACCACCCTCCACGGTGGCCAGGACACACCACCCTCCACGGTGGCCAGGACACACCACCCTCCACGGTGGCCAGGACACACCACCCTCCACGGTGGCCAGGACACACCACCCTCCACGGTGGCCAGGACACCACCCTCCACGGTGGCCAGGACACCACCCTCCACGGTGGCCAGGACACACCACCCTCCACGGTGGCCAGGACACCACCCTCCACGGTGGCCAGGACACACCACCCTCCACGGTGGCCAGGACACACCAACCTCCACGGTGGCCAGGACACCACCCTCCACGGTGGCCAGGACACACCACCCTCCACGGTGGCCAGGACACCACCCTCCACGGTGGCCAGGACACCACCCTCCACGGTGGCCAGGACACCACCCTCCACGGTGGCCAGGACACCACCCTCCACGGTGGCCAGGACACACCACCCTCCACGGTGGCCAGGACACACCACCCTCCACGGTGGCCAGGACACACCACCCTCCACGGTGGCCAGGACACCACCCTCCACGGTGGCCAGGACACCACCCTCCACGGTGGCCAGGACACACCACCCTCCACGGTGGCCAGGACACCACCCTCCACGGTGGCCAGGACACACCACCCTCCACGGTGGCCAGGACACACCACCCTCCACGGTGGCCAGGACACACCACCCTCCACGGTGGACAGGACACCACCCTCCACGGTGGCCAGGACACACCACCCTCCACGGTGGCCAGGACACACCACCCTCCACGGTGGCCAGGACACACCACCTTCCACGGTGGCCAGGACACACCACCCTCCACGGTGGCCAGGACACCACCCTCCACGGTGGCCAGGACACCACCCTCCACGGTGGCCAGGACACCACCCTCCACGGTGGCCAGGACACACCACCCTCCACGGTGGCCAGGACACACCACCCTCCACGGTGGCCAGGACACCACCCTCCACGGTGGCCAGGACACCACCCTCCACGGTGGCCAGGACACCACCCTCCACGGTGGCCAGGACACACCACCCTCCACGGTGGCCAGGACACACCACCCTCCACGGTGGCCAGGACACACCACCCTCCACGGTGGCCAGGACACACCACCCTCCACGGTGGCCAGGACACCACCCTCCACGGTGGCCAGGACACACCACCCTCCACGGTGGCCAGGACACACCACCCTCCACGGTGGCCAGGACACACCACCCTCCACGGTGGCCAGGACACACCACCCTCCACGGTGGCCAGGACACACCACCCTCCACGGTGGCCAGGACACACCACCCTCCACGGTGGCCAGGACACCACCCTCCACGGTGGCCAGGACACCACCCTCCACGGTGGCCAGGACACCACCCTCCACGGTGGCCAGGACACCACCCTCCACGGTGGCCAGGACACCACCCTCCACGGTGGCCAGGACACACCACCCTCCACGGTGGCCAGGACACACCACCCTCCACGGTGGCCAGGACACCACCCTCCACGGTGGCCAGGACACACACCCTCCACGGTGGCCAGGACACACCACCCTCCACGGTGGCCAGGACACACCACCCTCCACGGTGGCCAGGACACCACCCTCCACGGTGGCCAGGACACACCACCCTCCACGGTGGCCAGGACACACCACCCTCCACGGTGGCCAGGACACACCACCCTCCATGGTGGCCAGGACACACCACCCTCCACGGTGGCCAGGACACACCACCCTCCACGGTGGCCATGACACCACCCTCCATGGTGGCCAGGACACCACCCTCCACGGTGGCCAGGACACACCACCCTCCACGGTGGCCAGGACACCACCCTCCACGGTGGCCAGGACACACCACCCTCCACGGTGGCCAGGACACACCACCCTCCACGGTGGCCAGGACACACCACCCTCCATGGTGGCCAGGACACACCACCCTCCACGGTGGCCAGGACACACCACCCTCCACGGTGGCCAGGACACACCACCCTCCACGGTGGCCAGGACACACCACCCTCCACGGTGGCCAGGACACACCACCCTCCACGGTGGCCAGGACACACCACCCTCCACGGTGGCCAGGACACCACCCTCCACGGTGGCCAGGACACACCACCCTCCATGGTGGCCAGGACACACCACCCTCCACGGTGGCCAGGACACACCACCCTCCACGGTGGCCAGGACACCACCCTCCACGGTGGCCAAGACACACCACCCTCCACGGTGGCCAGGACACACCACCCTCCACGGTGGCCAGGACACACCACCCTCCACGGTGGCCAGGACACACCACCCTCCACGGTGGCCAGGACACACCACCCTCCACGGTGGCCAGGACACACCACCCTCCATGGTGGCCAGGACACACCACCCTCCACGGTGGCCAGGACACACCACCCTCCACGGTGGCCAGGACACACCACCCTCCACGGTGGCCAGGACACACCACCCTCCACGGTGGCCAGGACACACCACCCTCCACGGTGGCCAGGACACACCACCCTGCACGGTGGCCAGGACACACGGTGGCCAAGACACCCTCCACGGTGGCCAGGACACACCACCCTCCACGGTGGCCAGGACACACCACCCTCCACGGTGGCCAGGACACACCACCCTCCATGGTGGCCAGGACACACCACCCTCCACGGTGGCCAGGACACACCACCCTCCATGGTGGCCAGGACACACCACCTCCACGGTGGCCAGGACACACCACCCTCCACGGTGGCCAGGACACCACCCTCCACGGTGGCCAAGACACACCACCCTCCACGGTGGCCAGGACACACTACCCTCCACGGTGGCCAGGACACACCACCCTCCACGGTGGCCAGGACACACCACCCTCCACGGTGGCCAGGACACACCACCCTCCACGGTGGCCAGGACACACCACCCTCCACGGTGGCCAGGACACCACCCTCCACGGTGGCCAGGACACACCACCCTCCACGGTGGCCAGGACACACCACCCTCCATGGTGGCCAGGACACACCACCCTCCACGGTGGCCAGGACACCACCCTCCACGGTGGCCAGGACACACCACCCTCCACGGTGGCCAGGACACACCACCCTCCACGGTGGCCAGGACACACCACCCTCCACGGTGGCCAGGACACCACCCTCCACGGTGGCCAGGACACACCATCCTCCACGGTGGCCAGGACACACCACCCTCCATGGTGGCCAGGACACACCACCCTCCACGGTGGCCAGGACACACCACCCTCCACGGTGGCCAGGACACACCACCCTCCACGGTGGCCAGGACACACCACCCTCCACGGTGGCCAGGACACACCACCCTCCACGGTGGCCAGGACACACCTCCCTCCACGGTGGCCAGGACACACCACCCTCCACGGTGGCCAGGACACACCACCCTCCACGGTGGCCAGGACACACCACCCTCCACGGTGGCCAGGACACACCACCCTCCACGGTGGCCAGGACACACCACCCTCCACGGTGGCCAGGACACACCACCCTCCACGGTGGCCAGGACACACCACCTCCACGGTGGCCAGGACACACCACCCTCCACGGTGGCCAGGACACACCACCCTCCACGGTGGCCAGGACACCACCCTCCACGGTGGCCAAGACACACCACCCTCCATGGTGGCCAGGACACACTACCCTCCACGGTGGCCAGGACACACCACCCTCCACGGTGGCCAGGACACACCATCCTCCACGGTGGCCAGGACACACCATCCTCCACGGTGGCCAGGACACACCACCCTCCACGGTGGCCAGGACACACCTCCCTCCACGGTGGCCAGGACACACCACCCTCCACGGTGGCCAGGACACCACCCTCCACGGTGGCCAAGACACACCACCCTCCATGGTGGCCAGGACACACTACCCTCCACGGTGGCCAGGACACACCACCCTCCACGGTGGCCAGGACACACCATCCTCCACGGTGGCCAGGACACACCACCCTCCATGGTGGCCAGGACACACCACCCTCCACGGTGGCCAGGACACACCACCCTCCACGGTGGCCAGGACACACCACCCTGCACGGTGGCCAGGACACACCACCCTCCACGGTGGCCAGGACACACCACCCTCCACGGTGGCCAAGACACACCACCCTGCACGGTGGCCAGGACACACCACCCTCCACGGTGGGCAGGACACACCACCCTGCACGGTGGCCAGGACACACCACCCTCCACGGTGGCCAGGACACCACCCTCCACGGTGGCCAGGACACACCACCCTCCACGGTGGCCAAGACACACCACCCTCCATGGTGGCCAGGACACACCACCCTCCACGGTGGCCAGGACACACCACCCTCCACGGTGGCCAGGACACACCACCCTCCACGGTGGCCAGGACACCACCCTCCACGGTGGCCAGGACACACCACCCTCCACGGTGGCCAGGACACACCACCCTCCACGGTGGCCAGGACACACCACCCTCCACGGTGGCCAGGACACACCACCCTCCACGGTGGCCAGGACACACCACCCTCCACGGTGGCCAGGACACACCACCCTCCACGGTGGCCAGGACACACCACCCTCCACGGTGGCCAGGACACCACCCTCCACGGTGGCCAGGACACCACCCTCCACGGTGGCCAGGACACACCACCCTCCACGGTGGCCAGGACACACCACCCTCCACGGTGGCCAGGACACACCACCCTCCACGGTGGCCAGGACACACCACCCTCCACGGTGGCCAGGACACACCACCCTCCACGGTGGCCAGGACACACCACCCTCCACGGTGGCCAGGACACACCACCCTCCACGGTGGCCAGGACACACCACCCTCCACGGTGGCCAGGACACACCACCCTCCACGGTGGCCAGGACACACCACCCTCCACGGTGGCCAGGACACACCACCCTCCACGGTGGCCAGGACACACCACCCTCCACGGTGGCCAGGACACACCACCCTCCACGGTGGCCAGGACACACCACCCTCCACGGTGGCCAGGACACACCACCCTCCACGGTGGCCAGGACACACCACCCTCCACGGTGGCCAGGACACACCACCCTCCACGGTGGCCAGGACACACCACCCTCCACGGTGGCCAGGACACACCACCCTCCACGGTGGCCAGGACACACCACCCTCCACGGTGGCCAGGACACACCACCCTCCACGGTGGCCAGGACACACCACCTCCACGGTGGCCAGGACACACCACCTCCACGGTGGCCAGGACACACCACCCTCCACGGTGGCCACCCTCCAGACACACCACCCTCCACGGTGGCCAGGACACACCACCCTCCACGGTGGCCAGGACACACCACCCTCCACGGTGGCCAGGACACACCACCCTCCACGGTGGCCAGGATACACCACCCTCCACGGTGGCCAGGACACACCACCCTCCACGGTGGCCAGGACACACCACCCTCCACGGTGGCCAGGACACACCACCCTCCACGGTGGCCAGGACACACCACCCTCCACGGTGGCCAGGACACACCACCCTCCACGGTGGCCAGGACACCACCCTCCACGGTGGCCAGGACACACCACCCTCCACGGTGGCCAGGACACACCACCCTCCACGGTGGCCAGGACACACCACCCTCCACGGTGGCCAGGACACACCACCCTCCACGGTGGCACGGACACACCACCCTCCACGGTGGCCAGGCACCACACCCTCCACGGTGGCCAGGACACACCACCCTCCACGGTGGCCAGGACACACACCCTCCACGGTGGCCAGGACACACCACCCTCCACGGTGGCCAGGACACACACCCTCCACGGTGGCCAGGACACACCACCCTCCACGGTGGCCAGGACACACACCCTCCACGGTGGCCAGGACACACCACCCTCCACGGTGGCATGGACACCACCCTCCACGGTGGCCAGGACACACCACCCTCCACGGTGGCCAGGACACACCACCCTCCACGGTGGCCAGGACACACCACACCCACCACCCTCCACGGTGGCCAGGACACACCACCCTCCACGGTGGCCAGGACACCACCCTCCACGGTGGCCAGGACACAACACCCTCCACGGTGGCCAGGACACACCACCCTCCACGGTGGCCAGGACACACCACCCTCCACGGTGGCCAGGACACACCACCTCCACGGTGGCCAGGACACACACCCTCCACGGTGGCCAGGACACACCACCCTCCACGGTGGCCAGGACACACCACCCTCCACGGTGGCCAGGACACACCACCCTCCACGGTGGCCAGGACACACCACCCTCCACGGTGGCCAGGACACACACCCCTCCACGGTGGCCAGGACACCCACCCTCCACGGTGGCCAGGACACACCACCCTCCACGGTGGCCAGGACACACCACCCTCCACGGTGGCCAGGACACACCACCCTCCACGGTGGCCAGGACACACCACCCTCCACGGTGGCCAGGACACACCACCCTCCACGGTGGCCAGGACACACCACCCTCCACGGTGGCCAGGACACACCACCCTCCACGGTGGCCAGGACACACCACCCTCCACGGTGGCCAGGACACACCACCCTCCACGGTGGCCAGGACACACCACCCTCCACGGTGGCCAGGACACACCACCCTCCACGGTGGCCAGGACACACCACCCTCCACGGTGGCCAGGACACACCACCCTCCACGGTGGCCAGGACACACCACCCTCCACGGTGGCCAGGACACACCACCCTCCACGGTGGCCAGGACACACCACCCTCCACGGTGGCCAGGACACACACCCTCCACGGTGGCCAGGACACACCACCCTCCACGGTGGCCAGGACACACCACCCTCCACGGTGGCCAGGACACACCACCCTCCACGGTGGCCAGGACACACACCCTCCACGGTGACCATGGTGGACACCACCCTCCACGGTGGCCAGGACACACCACCCTCCACGGTGGCCAGGACACACCACCCTCCACGGTGGCCAGGACACACCACCCTCCACGGTGGCCAGGACACACCACCCTCCACGGTGGCCAGGACACACCACCCTCCACGGTGGCCAGGACACACCACCCTCCACGGTGGCCAGGACACACCACCCTCCACGGTGGCCAGGACACACCACCCTCCACGGTGGCCAGGACACACCACCCTCCACGGTGGCCAGGACACACCACCCTCCACGGTGGCCAGGACACACCACCCTCCACGGTGGCCAGGACACACCACCCTCCACGGTGGCCAGGACACACCACCCTCCACGGTGGCCAGGACACCACCCTCCACGGTGGCCAGGACACACACCCTCCACGGTGGCCAGGACACCACCCTCCACGGTGGCCAGGACACACCACCCTCCACGGTGGCCAGGACACACCACCCTCCACGGTGGCCAGGACACACCACCCTCCACGGTGGCCAGGACACACCACCCTCCACGGTGGCCAGGACACCACCCTCCACGGTGGCCAGGACACACCACCCTCCACGGTGGCCAGGACACACCACCCTCCACGGTGGCCAGGACACACCACCCTCCACGGTGGCCAGGACACACCACCCTCCACGGTGGCCAGGACACACACCCTCCACGGTGGCCAGGACACACCACCCTCCACGGTGGCCAGGACACACCCTCCACGGTGGCCAGGACACACCACCCTCCACGGTGGCCAGGACACACCACCCTCCACGGTGGCCAGGACACACCACCCTCCACGGTGGCCAGGACACACCACCCTCCACGGTGGCCAGGACACACCACCCTCCACGGTGGCCAGGACACACAACCCTCCACGGTGGCCAGGACACACCACCCTCCACGGTGGCCAGGACACACCACCCTCCACGGTGGCCAGGACACCACACCTCCACGGTGGCCAGGACACACCACCCTCCACGGTGGCCAGGACACACCACCTCCACGGTGGCCAGGACACACCACCCTCCACGGTGGCCAGGACACACCACCTCCACGGTGGCCAGGACACACCACCCTCCACGGTGGCCAGGACACACCACCCTCCACGGTGGCCAGGACACACCACCCTCCACGGTGGCCAGGACACACCACCCTCCACGGTGGCCAGGACACACCACCCTCCACGGTGGCCAGGACACACCACCCTCCACGGTGGCCAGGACACACCACCCTCCACGGTGGCCAGGACACCACCCTCCACGGTGGCCAGGACACACCACCCTCCACGGTGGCCAGGACACACCCCCTCCACGGTGGCCAGGACACCACCACCCTCCACGGTGGCCAGGACACACCACCCTCCACGGTGGCCAGGACACACCACCCTCCACGGTGGCCAGGACACACCTCCCTCCACGGTGGCCAGGACACACCACCTCCACGGTGGCCAGGACACACCACCCTCCACGGTGGCCAGGACACACCACCCTCCCCGGTGGCCAGGACACCACCCTCCACGGTGGCCAGGACACACCACCCTCCACGGTGGCCAGGACACACCACCCTCCACGGTGGCCAGGACACACCACCCTCCACGGTGGCCAGGACACACCACCCTCCACGGTGGCCAGGACACCACCCTCCACGGTGGCCAGGACACACCACCCTCCACGGTGGCCAGGACACACCACCCTCCACGGTGGCCAGGACACACCACCCTCCACGGTGGCCAGGACACACCACCCTCCACGGTGGCCAGGACACACCACCCTCCACGGTGGCCAGGACACACCACCCTCCACGGTGGCCAGGACACACCACCCTCCACGGTGGCCAGGACACACCACCCTCCACGGTGGCCAGGACACAACACCCTCCACGGTGGCCAGGACACACCACCCTCCACGGTGGCCAGGACACACCACCCTCCACGGTGGCCAGGACACACCACCCTCCACGGTGGCCAGGACACACCACCCTCCACGGTGGCCAGGACACACCACCCTCCACGGTGGCCAGGACACACCACCCTCCACGGTGGCCAGGACACACACACCCTCCACGGTGGCCAGGACACACACCCTCCACGGTGGCCAGGACACACCACCCTCCACGGTGGCCAGGACACACCACCCTCCACGGTGGCCAGGACACACCACCCTCCACGGTGGCCAGGACACACCACCCTCCACGGTGGCCAGGACACACCACCCTCCACGGTGGCCAGGACACACCACCCTCCACGGTGGCCAGGACACACCACCCTCCACGGTGGCCAGGACACCACTCCCTCCACGGTGGCCAGGACACCACCCTCCACGGTGGCCAGGACACCACCCTCCACGGTGGCCAGGACACAAACCCTCCACGGTGGCCAGGACACACCACCCTCCACGGTGGCCAGGACACAACCCTCCACGGTGGCCAGGACACCACCACCCTCCACGGTGGCCAGGACACACCAACCTCCACGGTGGCCAGGACACACCACCCTCCACGGTGGCCAACCACACACCACCCCCACCCCACGGTGGCCAGGACACACCACCTCCACGGTGGCCAGGACACAACACCCTCCACGGTGGCCAGGACACACCACCCTCCACGGTGGCCAGGACACCACCCTCCACGGTGGCCAGGACACACCACCCTCCACGGTGGCCAGGACACACCACCCTCCATGGTGGCCAGGACACCACCCTCCACGGTGGCCAGGACACCACCCTCCACGGTGGCCAGGACACACCACCCTCCACGGTGGCCAGGACAACCACCCTCCACGGTGGCCAGGACACACCACCCTCCACGGTGGCCAGGACACACCACCCTCCACGGTGGCCAGGACACCACACCCTCCACGGTGGCCAGGACACACCACCCTCCACGGTGGCCAGGACCACCACCCTCCACGGTGGCCAGGACACACCCACCCTCCACGGTGGCCAGGACACCACCCTCCACGGTGGCCAGGACACACCACCCTCCACGGTGGCCAGGACACACCACCCTCCACGGTGGCCAGGACACCACCCTCCACGGTGGCCAGGACACACCACCCTCCACGGTGGCCAGGAACACCACCCTCCACGGTGGCCAGGACACCACCTCCACGGTGGCCAGGACACACCACCCTCCACGGTGGCCAGGACACACCACCCTCCACGGTGGCCAGGACACCACCCTCCACGGTGGCCAGGACACACCACCCTCCACGGTGGCCAGGACACCACCCTCCACGGTGGCCAGGACCACACCCTCCACGGTGGCCAGGACACACCACCCTCCACGGTGGCCAGGACACACCACCTCCACGGTGGCCAGGACACACCACCCTCCACGGTGGCCAGGACACACCACCCTCCACGGTGGCCAGGACACACCACCCTCCACGGTGGCCAGGACACACACCCTCCACG
>NW_025552062.1:0-28914 GCF_020424385.1 Procambarus clarkii
GGATTGATAGAATTCTACGATCAGGTGACAAAGATTAAACAAGAAAGAGAAGGTTGGGAGGACTGCATTTTTTTGGACTGTCGGAAAGCCTTTGACACAGTACCCCATAAAAGGTTGATGCATAAGCTAGAGAAACAGGCAGGAGTAACTGGTAGAGCGCTCCAGTGGATAAGGGAGTACTTAAACAATAGAAAGCAGAGAGTTACAGTGAGGGGTGAGACCTCAGACTGGCGTGAAGTCACCAGTGGAGTCCCACAGGGCTCTGTACTTGGACCTATCCTGTTTCTGATATACGTAAATGATCTCCCAGAGGGTATAGACTCATTCCTCTCAATGTTTGCTGACGACGCCAAAATTATGAGAAGGATTAAGACAGAGGAGGACAGCTTGAGGCTTCAAGAAGACCTGGACAAGCTGCAGGAATGGTCGAACAAATGGCTGTTAGAGTTTAATCCAAGCAAATGTAATGTAATGAAGATAGGGGTAGGAAGCAGAAGACCAGATACAAGGTATCACTTGGGAGATGAAATACTTCAAGAGTCCGAGAGAGAGAAAGACCTGGGGGTTGATATCACGCCAGACCTGTCCCCTGATGCTCATATCAAGAGGATAACATCAGCAGCATATGCCAGGTTGGCTAACATAAGAACGGCCTTTAGAAACTTGTGTAAGGAATCTTTCAGAACATTATATAACACATATGTCAGACCAATCCTGGAGTATGCGGCACCAGCATGGAGTCCATATCTAGTCAAGCATAAGACTAAAATGGAAAAGGTTCAAAGGTTTGCCACCAGACTAGTACCCGAGCTGAGAGGTATGAGCTACGAGGAGAGACTACGGGAATTAAACCTCACTTCGTTGGAAGACAGAAGAGTTAGGGGGGACATGATCACCACTTTCAAGATCCTCAAGGGAATTGACAGGGTTGATAAAGACAGGCTGTTTAACACAAGGGGCACACGCACTAGGGGACACAGGTGGAAACTGAGTGCCCAAATGAGCCACAGAGATATTAGAAAGAACTTTTTTAGTGTCAGAGTGGTTGACAAATGGAATGCATTAGGAAGTGATGTGGTGGAGGCTGACTCCATACACAGTTTCAAGTGTAGATATGATAGAGCCCAATAGGCTCAGGAACCTGTACACCTGTTGATTGACAGTTGAGAGGCGGGACCAAAGAGCCAGAGCTCAACCCCTGCAAGTACAACTAGGTGAGTACAACTAGGTGAGTACACACACAAACACACACACACACACACACACACACACACACACACACACACACACACACACACACACACACACACACACATAAAGCGGAAATGGAAGTTTGAAGACCTGGGAAATCGAGTTACCAATGAGTGTACAAGCTTCATACATGGAACGCTGACAGTAGATGGGAGGAAGATTGTGATCTTGGTAATCTACAATCCCCCACCAAACAGTAGAAGACCCAGGCAGGAGTATGATGACAACAACAAGGCATGTATAGATGAACTGCAGAAGGCAGCAACACTAGCCCACAGAATGAGAGTGAAGCTGCTGATCATGGGGGACCTAAATCATGGAAAGATAAATTGGGACTCAAGGAATCCCCCATGGAGGGGACGAAACGTGGGGAGCAAAATTAGTAGATGTTATAGACCTGAATTTCCTAACACAACATGTGAAGGAAGACACAAGGGAAAGAGGAGGAGATGCACCGAGCCTATTAGACCTGATTTTCACCTAGAACGTTGAAGATATCGAGAATTTAGAGCATGAAATACCTCTAGGGGCCAGTGACCATTGTGTCCTAGTCTTTGACTACATGATGGAATTCAAACTTATGACCATGGGACAAGAGATCTGGGAAAGGAGAGTTGACTACAGGAAAGGGGACTATAAGAGGATACGGGACTATCTGGGTGAAGTGCAGTGGAAGGAAGAAATTAGAGGAAAAACAGTCCAAGATATGATGGACATAGTCATACAGAAATGCCAAGAGGCCGAAGAGAGATTTATACCAACAGTAAAGGGAAAAAATAAGAAGGAATATAATAACCCATGGTTTAATAGACAGTGTCAGGAAGCAAAAATGGCCAGCAGGCGGGAGTGGAGGAAGTACAGAAGACAAAGGACAGAGGACAACAGGATTAGATACAACAGAGCTAGGAACGATTACATTAACATAAGACGAACATCGAAAAGGGACTATGAGAACGATATTGCAATCAAAGCGAAAAAACAACCTAAGTTACTACACAGTCATATATGAAGAAAAATGACGGTGAACGACCAAGTGACAGGACTAAGGAAGACAGAGAGGGCATATACTGAAAGTGACAAGGAAATCTGCAAGGCACTGAATGCCAGTTCCCATGGAGTGTTCACTACCGAGCCTGAGCAGCTCCCATTGTTGGAAGGGGTTACCCTAGATGAAAGACTATCAGATATAGAGGTGACAGCAGAGGAGGTAATGGAACAGTTGACAACTCTAGATGCAACTAAAGCAGTTGGACCAGACAAAGTATCACCGTAGATACTAAAAGAAGCAGCGCAGACCCTCAGCGTGCCTCTGGCAATGATCTTTAATGAGTCACTTATGTCGAGAGAATTGCCCAGATGCTGGAAGAAGGCAAATGTCGTGCTGATCTTCGAAAAAAGGTGATAGGGAGGAGGCACTTAACTATAGACCTGTATCACTGACAAGCATCCCCTGTAAAATACTGGAAAGAATAATTAGGCTATGACTGGTTGCACACCTGGAGAACATTAGGTTTGTGAACAAACATCAACATGGGTTCTAGACAGGGAAATCGTGCCTAACAAACCTTCTGGAATTCTATGATAAAATAACGAGGATAAGACAGGACAGAGATGGCTGGGCAGACTGCATATTTCTGGACTGCCAAAAAGCCTTTGATACAGTACCGCACATGAGACTGCTGTTCAAGCTCGAGAGGCAGGCGGGGGTGGGGGGAAAGGTCCTAGTATGGATAAGGAACTACCTAACAGGAAGGAGCCAAAGAGTTACGGTAAGGGGCGAGAAGTCGGACTGGCGAACAGTAACAAGTGGAGTACCACAAGGATCGGTGCAAGGACCAATTCTATTTCTTGTATATGTTAACGACATGTTTACAGGCGTAGAGTCCTACATTTCGATGTTTGCGGATGACGCAAAGTTGATGAGAAGAGTTGTGACAGATGAGGATTGCAGGATCCTCCAAGAGGACCTGAACAGGTTGCAGAGATGGTTAGAGAAATGGCTACTGGAATTCAACACGAGCAAATGTAAAGTTATGGAAATGGGACTAGGAGATAGGAGACCAAAGGGACAGTAAACAATGAAGGCGAACAGCCTACCTGTGACGACGTGCGAAAGAGACCTGGGGGTGGACGTAACACCTAATCAATCTCCTGAGGCACATATAAATAGAATAACGACTGCAGCGTACTCTACACTGGCAAAAGTTAGAACATCATTCAGAAACCTAAGTAAGGAGGCAATTAGGGCGCTTTACACTGCCTACGTGAGGCCAGTCTTAGAGTATGCCGCCTCATCATGGAGTCCCCATCTGAAGAAGCATATGATGAAACTGGAAAAAGTTCAGAGGTTTGCAACGAGACTCGTCCCAGAGCTACGAGGGATGGGGTATGAGGAGCGCCTGAGGGAACTTTACCTTACGACACTAGAAAGAAGAAGGGAGAGGGAGACATGATAGGAACGTATAAGATACTCAGAGGGATTGACAGAGTGGACATAGACGAAATGTTCACACAGAATAGTAACAGAACGAGGGGACTTGGATGGAAGCTTGAAACTCAGATGAGTCACAGAGATGTTAGGAAGTTTTCTTTTAGCGTGAGAGTAGTGGGAAAATGGATTGCACGTCAGGAACAGGTTGTGGAAGCAAATACTATTCATAATTTTAAAACCTGGTATGATAGGGAAATGGGACAGGAGTCATTGCTGTAAACAACCGATGCTCGAAAGGCGGGATCCAAGAGTCAGTGCTCAATCCTGCAGACACAACTAGGTGAGTACAACTAGGTGAGTACACACACACACACACACACACACACACACACACACACACAAGAGGCTGAACACCATAACCGGTTACTGTACCTGGCCCTTGGCCTAGACCCCAACACACACACACACACACACACACACACACACACACACACACACACACACACACACACACACACACACACACACACACACACACACACACACACACACACACACACACACACACACACACACACACATACACACACACACGAGGCTGAACACCATAACCGGTTACTGTACCTGGCCCCTGGCTTAGACCCAAGCACACACACACACATACACACACACACACACACACACACACACACACACACACACACACACACACACACACACACGAGACTGAACACCATAACCGGTTACTGTACCTGGCCCCTGGCCTAGACCCCAACATACACACACACACACACACACACACACACACACACACACACACACACACACACACACACACACACACACACACACACACACACACACACATTTCACTTTTCCTAAGTGAAATACCTTGGGACACAGACCTCAGAGACAAGTCTGTACAGGGTATGATGGACTATGTTACCCAAAAGTGTCAGGAGGCAGTAAACAGGTTCATCCCGGCCCAAAGGGAAAAATCCGAGAAACAACAGAAGAATCCATGGTATAATAGGGCATGTATGGAAGCGAAGAAACTGAACAAAAAGGCGTGGAGGAACTTCCGGAATAACAGAACACCAGAAAGCAGAGAGAGATACCAGAGAACCAGGAATGAGTACGTCAGGGTGAGAAGAGAAGCAGAGAAAAATTTTGAAAATGATATAGCAAACAAAGCCAAGACCGAACCAAAGCTACTCCACAGTCACATCAGAAGGAAAACAACAGTGAAAGAACAGGTATTGAAACTTAGAACAGGCGAGGACAGGTATACAGAGAATGACAGAGAGGTGTGTGAGGAACTCAACAAGAGGTTCCAGGAGGTCTTCACAATAGAACTGGGTGAGGTCACTGTGCTAGGAGAAAGGGAGGTAAACCAGGCGGCCTTGGAGGAGTTCGAAATTACGAGAGAGGAGGTCAAGAGACACCTGCTGGATCTGGATGTTAGAAAGGCTGTTGGTCCAGATGGGATCTCACCATGGGTACTGAAAGAGTGTGCAGAGGCACTTTGCCTGCCACTCTCCATAGTGTATAGTAAGTCACTAGAGACAGGAGACCTACCAGAAATATGGAAGACGGCGAATGTGGTCCCAATATACAAAAAGGGCGACAGACAAGAGGCACTGAACTACAGGCCAGTGTCCTTGACTTGTATACCATGCAAGGTGATGGAGAAGATCGTGAGAAAAAACCTGGTAACACATCTGGAGAGAAGGGACTTCGTGACAAATCGCCAACATGGATTCAGGGAGGGTAAATCTTGCCTAACAGGCTTGATAGAATTCTACGATCAGGTGACACAGATTAAGCAAGAAAGAGAGGGCTGGGCGGACTGCATTTTCTTGGATTGTCGGAAAGCCTTTGACACAGTACCGCATAAGAGGCTGGTACATAAGCTGGAGAGACAGGCAGGTGTAGCTGGTAAGGTGCTCCAGTGGATAAGGGAGTATCTAAGCAATAGGAAGCAGAGAGTTACGGTGAGGGGTGAGACCTCCGATTGGCGTGAAGTCACCAGTGGAGTCCCACAGGGCTCTGTACTCGGTCCTATCTTGTTTCTGATATATGTAAATGATCTCCCGGAGGGTATCGATTCATTTCTCTCAATGTTTGCGGACGATGCTAAAATTATGAGAAGGATTAAAACAGAAGAGGACTGTTTGAGGCTTCAAGAAGACCTAGACAAGCTGAAGGAATGGTCGAACAAATGGTTGTTAGAGTTTAACCCAACCAAATGTAATGTAATGAAGATAGGTGTAGGGAGCAGGAGGCCAGATACAAGGTATCATCTGGGAGAGGAAATTCTTCAGGAGTCAGAGAAGGAAAAAGACTTGGGGGTTGATATCACGCCAGACCTGTCTCCTGCAGCACATATCAAGCGGATAACATCAGCGGCATATGCCAGGCTGGCCAACATACGAACGGCATTCAGAAACTTGTGTAAAGAATCATTCAGAACTTTGTATACCACACATGTCAGGCCAATCCTGGAGTATGCAGCCCCAGCATGGAGTCCATATCTAGTCAAGGATAAGACTAAACTGGAAAAGGTTCAAAGGTTTGCCACCAGACTAGTACCCGAGCTGAGAGGTATGAGCTACGAGGAGAGACTACGGGAATTAAGCCTCACTTCGCTGGAAGACAGAAGAGTTAGGGGGGGACATGATCACCACATTCAAGATTCTGAAGTGGATTGATAGGGTAGATAAAGACAGTCTATTTAACACAAGGGGAACATGCACAAGGGGACACAGGTGGAAACTGAGTGCCCAAATGAGCCACAGAGATATTAGAAAGAACTTTTTTAGTGTCAGAGTGGTTGACAAATGGAATGCATTAGGAAGTGATGTGGTGGAGGCTGACTCCATACACAGTTTCAAGTGTAGATATGACAGAGCCCGATAGGCTCATGAATCTGTACACCTGTTGATTGACGGTTGAGAGGCGGGACCAAAGAGCCAGAGCTCAACCCCCGCAAACACAACTAGGTGAGTACAACTAGGTGAGTACACACACACACACACACACATACACACACACACGAGGCTGAACACCATAACCGGTTATTGTACCTGGCCCCTGGCTTAGACCCAAGCACACACACACACACACACACACACACACACACACACACACACACACACGAGACTGAACACCATAACCGGTTACTGTACCTGGCCCCTGGCCTAGACCCCAACATACACACACACACACACACACACACACACACACACACACACACACACACACACACACACACACACACACACACACATACACACACACACGAGGCTGAACACCATAACCGGTTGCTGTACCTGGCCCCTGGCCTAGACCCCAACATACACACACACACACACACACACACACACACACACACACACACACACCCACAACCGAGCTACCCAGTAACGAGGGGGGAACCCACAACCAGCTACCCAGTAACACCAGAAGGGAGGACAACCCCGCCTCCCTCCACTGCATAGAAAACCCCCCTACCCCAAACCCTCCCTGCCCCCACTCAAATGTTCAGCAAAATCTCCCTCCCCCCACACCCAATCCCCACCCTTCTACCCCTCCCCTCCTCCCGAGTCCTCCCTCCCCCCCTTTCCTTCCCGTCCTCCCTCCCCTTTCACCCCATACCCTCCCTGTCCCTCCTCCTTCACTGGATCCCCCGCCCCTCATCCCAGTATCCTCTGAGACCCTGTTATCCACCTCACAGGTCCTCACACCCATGGAACAGCCTCCCCCACCAGCAGAACACTCACCAAGGAGGCGATTTGAGAAGGGACAGAAGAAAGTGAGCCTCAAAGCGATGTACACAAACATAGATGGAATTACAAATAAAGCAAATGAGCTTGGAGAACTGGTACTAGAGGAAAACCCAGACATAATAGCCCTCACAGAAACAAAGATCACGAAAACGATAACAAATGCAGTGTTCCCACAGGACTATTATGTTATGAGGAAAGAGAGGGAAGGAAGAGGTGGGGGTGGTGTAGCTCTGCTGGTAAGACAAGGCTGGGATTTTGAGGAGATGGATATTCAGGGCTGCGAAGGTTTCAGTGACTACATAGCAGGTACTGTAACAAATGGAGGGAAAAAAATTATAGTCGCAGTCATATATAATCCACCACCAAATGACAGAAGACCTAGACAGGAATATGATAGAAACAACATGGCCACCATTAACATAATAGAAAGAGCAGCTTCTGTTGCTAGCAGGAATGGATCTGGACTACTAATTATGGGAGACTTCAACCATGGGAAGATAGATTGGAAGAACAGAGACCCGCATGGAGGACCAGAAACATGGAGAGCTAAGCTGCTGGACGTGGCAACAAGAAACTTTCTAAGCCAGCACACCAAAAGAACCAACAAGAATGAGAGGAGAAGATGAACCAGCAATGCTTGATTTGATATTTACCCTAAATGAATGGGATATAAGGGAAGTTAAGATGGAAGCGCCCTTGGGAATGAGTGACCACAGTGTATTGAACTTTGAGTACCTGGTAGAGCTAGGACTTATCTCCCCCCAAAAAGAACTAGGAATCAAAAGGCTGGCATACCGAAAGGAGAATTATGAACAGATGAGAAGTTTCCTAAGTGAAATACCTTGGGACACAGACCTCAGAGACAAGTCTGTACAGGGTATGATGGACTATGTTACCCAAAAGTGTCAGGAGGCAGTAAACAGGTTCATCCCGGCCCAAAGGGAAAAATCCGAGAAGCAACAGAAGAATCCATGGTATAATAGGGCATGTATGAAAGCGAAGAAACTGAACAAAAAGGCGTGGAGGAACTTCCGGAATAACAGAACACCAGAAAGCAGAGAGAGATACCAGAGAACCAGGAATGAGCACGTCAGGGTGAGAAGAGAAGCAGAGAAAAATTTTGAAAATGATATAGCAAACAAAGCCAAGACCGAACCAAAGCTACTCCACAGTCACATCAGAAGGAAAACAACAGTGAAAGAACAGGTATTGAAACTTAGAACAGGCGAGGACAGGTATACAGAGAATGACAGAGAGGTGTGTGAGGAACTCAACAAGAGGTTCCAGAAGGTCTTCACAATAGAACAGGGTGAGGTCACTGTGCTAGGAGAAAGGGAGGTAAACCAGGCGGCCTTGGAAGAGTTCGAAATTACGAGAGAGGAGGTCAAGAGACACCTGCTGGATCTGGATGTTAGAAAGGCTGTTGGTCCAGATGGGATCTCACCTTGGGTACTGAAAGAGTGTGCAGAGGCACTTTGCCTGCCACTCTCCATAGTGTATAGTAAGTCACTAGAGACGGGAGACCTACCAGAAATATGGAAGACGGCGAATGTGGTCCCAATATACAAAAAGGGCGACAGACAAGAGGCACTGAACTACAGGCCAGTGTCCTTGACTTGTATACCATGCAAGGTGATGGAGAAGATCGTGAGAAAAAACCTGGTAACACATCTGGAGAGAAGGGACTTCGTGACAAATCGCCAACATGGATTCAGGGAGGGTAAATCTTGCCTTACAGCCTTGATAGAATTCTACGATCAGGTGACACAGATTAAGCAAGAAAGAGAGGGCTGGGCGGACTGCATTTTCTTGGATTGTCGGAAAGCCTTTGACACAGTACCGCATAAGAGGCTGGTACATAAGCTGGAGAGACAGGCAGGTGTAGCTGGTAAGGTGCTCCAGTGGATAAGGGAGTATCTAAGCAATAGGAAGCAGAGAGTTACGGTGAGGGGTGAGACCTCCGATTGGCGTGAAGTCACTATGTAACAAACTAGGCTGTTGTAAGAATTATCCAGAGTGGTTTATCGACAAAAGAGAATGGGAAGCTGAGCCGCATGGTGACCTGACCCCCAGGGTAATTCGCGGTGGAAATAACCAACGCTTTGTTCATAGCTGCGTATAATGAATCATCCTATAGTATTCAGTAATTTAGAGAAAATTAGCCTTTATTCATTTTGCATTAAAATTGTATTGTATAATAGTACTGGATACAATATCAAGAGTATTCTAATTATTGAGTTTAAGTCACCATCAGTGACGTCACGAATCAGATCTAACTTTTAAGGCGGAGTGACCGGCGGTCATAGGTCATCAGGGGTTGACAGGTCTACTATTTCTCAAAGTTTTAATAACCATTTTTGTGATCGGGAACAGCTCTGCCGTTAGATGTTTGTAATTTAATTCAGTAAAATAATTCAACCAGTCTGGATCAATTAAGTACAACAGAGGTTAATTGTTATAACTTAAACCTTGCTAGTAACTGGGTAGGACTTTGACTAGGCGGAAGGATACAATACTCTGTCTGGGGTAGTCCAGACAAGGAAAAAATCAGTGTGATCTGCCGAGCAGCTGGGAGAGGTCAAAACATCTTACCTCTCCCCAAGACCAGCCCCAACACCGAGAGCTGGGAAACATAGAGGTATAGTTGCTATGGTTATGTATAGAAATAGTCTTCTCATTTGCCATTCAGGTCAAGTAGGGAGTGTTAAAGTGATAGGGAGTGAACACATTTAGATTTTGTTTTAGTTTTCTTTTAATAAATTAAATTTGTTATTAATTTGCATTTTATTGTTTCCATTTGGTTATGTGTATACTTGTCCTGGTCACGTGGTCCACACGAGGCAGAGTTGGATTGGGCGCCGATTCTAACATCGAATCATTCCCGTGTAATTAATTCCACACTCAAGTTTCCGAGGTTATAAACTACTAGTGGGGATCAAGCCCCAAGGTTGATTAATTAGCGTGATCGATCCAGACCTCGATCATTGCTCTGTGTTACTGGTCTGGTGGTGGCAGCAGAGGCGACTCTAGGGTTTCACTCAAAGCCTAGGACACGTCATACTGGGTGTAGAATCCTAAGTCGGTCAATCGTCTTAGGACCACGTGGCGTGGAGTTGGCTTTGTTAAAAGTTTTGGAGTCCCTTGGTAGAGAATAAAAAGTAAGAATACGGGAAGAGGGAGAAGAAGGAAGTGAAGGAGAGAGGAACCCCAAACCAGTGTTACAATGGTGCACAGCGGTGGTTTCAACAATTTTGTTTGAAATTGTTGAAAGGCTCACGCGTCTAGCCGTTCGAACACGTGCGCGGATGCTAAGGAGACAGCCGCGGGCCAGGATTAGCAGTGCGCCCCACAACAGTGCGTTTGAGTGGGGATTGGCGAATCGTGGGTCAGGCGGGCTGATATGATTAAGGTTTAGTTAGTAAGATTAGGTTGTTAAAATAGATTTATTGAAAAGGAGACCGCTCCGAGTTGATTGGACTGGGTACCATACTCGACCCATTGCAATTAATTCAGAGGTGTTGGGAGCCACCATACTCTCAACAGCAGTTCCTTGAGGGCTGTCGGGGGCGGATATATCTGTGGGACGCCAGTAGATAGTCCGAGGGCGTTATTAGACGACCCAAAACGCTAGGAAAAACGTAATCCGTGAAGGGCGTTGCGGCCTCCGAGGGACGGACTAGTAACCTACCTAGCAGCGATTCAACAACTAAGTGATCGCACACTTAGTGGAGGTTGAGTCGTCCCTAGTCATAATTGTTGCTGAAAGCTGCGTGTCGCTCTGTTGGAACCTAGATGGTGTGGCCTCTAGGCTAGGTGTGGTACGGCGAGCCGGTAGGAACGATTATAAGATTAAGTCGAGTGCAGTTTTGAATTAAGTATACTTCAATTTATAAAGTAATTTCCGTTTATTTTCGTTGTTCTAGAAGTTAATTTTTTTTCCCTTACATTCAATCCCCGGTTAAAATTTTTTTTTATCAAAGTGTTTAGTATTTTCTTGCATATTAGGCTAAGTGCGTACATTTTTTGCTATTCCCTGTTGTATTAGTCTAAGTCAGAGGCGTTGTTAATCCTCTGGACTTAGGGCTATGTGTCGGTCACGATAGATAAGTGAAGGAGTTTAAGGGATAGTAAGTTGCGTGTAAATGTTATTTGTCCGTGGAATATTTCTAAGTATTTTGGGATAAGTTTTCGGCTAAGTCGATGTCGGAAAGTCGTTAACTGTAATTAATTTGTATTCGTGGGTCACGTGTATGATCTGGGCGTCATTAGGATTCTCCAGTCGACGCGAGTGATAGCTTATAGTTTTTACCAGTAAGACGGTAGAATTGTGTTTGTAGACTTAGAATTCTGTTTTCAGTAGAAACGTAGGTGGAAAATTTTCTAAGTCCAGCTTGGGCTAGAATCTGTCTTTTTGGCGGAAATTCTAATTTTCGTGTTTTGTGTATATCCTAGGGTCAGTATTACTCTCTAGTGCGCGCAAGGGACGTAATTCTGTTCGTAAAACATTAAACAGTGATAATTACATTTTTGCCGAATTTAGTTATTTTTCGAGAAAATCGTGTCGTAATTTTGTCAGAGTCCATTTGAGGTGAAAATCTCGGATTTTGACGAAAAATCGAATTAGTGAGTGTTGAATCCGCCCGAAGTGTCAGTATTGTTCTGCATACAACGTCAGTAGTAAATAATAACGTATTTATATCTGGGAACGAGAAACCCAAATTTTTGTGAATTAAACGAGTTTTGTGATATTTGGGGTGATAGAATATTTTTCCCTCGGAGTCAGGAAAATTGGCAGAGTCCAGCAATTGAGTAAAAACGTAGTTTTTTGATAAAAATTCAATTTTTAGTAAGCATTTATAGGTCCTGGGTGTCTATATTAATCGCTAGAGCAGTTTATTAACGTAAAACTAGTTATTTTCCTTCAGAACAAAAATTTTGATTTTTCAGCGTTTAAGCGGAAAAGCGCGGGACTTAGTTTTTCAGCGCAGCTGGTCCCGCTCCATCAGTCATCAGTGGCCACGCTGCTCACTTCAAGTGCGCTTAGTATTCAAGTACAGTAAATATTCTTTATTACTCCATCACGAGTGCTGCGCGTTAGTTGCGGTATCATTTAAATTGTTTTATATAAATTAGATTCTTTAATTTTTTAACGTAAAGGACTTAGGTTTCAGCAATAGAACTGCGGGATATTTCACGGTCAGACACGAGTGCGGGGCAGACACTCATTCATTGGATTCACTTCAGCGATTCTCTCGATAAATCGGTGTATTTCCTACTTTGGGAATTTAGTAGTTTTCTCTTACAAGAGAGTTGTGATTTTTTTTATTATTATTTGTGTAAGATCACGGTTGTAGTGAGTCCGGGTCGAGGGTGTACTAAAGGGTAGTTTAGAAGAGACGTGGCACACCAGGAATCACAGAAAATGTTTAACCCAGATAATGACCAGTCAGTAGGGACCAGTGGGAATGGGAGTGTAGAAGATAGCACCTCTTCCGACACCACTGGGGATCGCTCAGGTAGCTCAACTGGCACCACAGGTGGGGTCAGTGGGACTGAAGCGACGAGTTCACGGGTTCTGCATGGGACTGGGCAGTCGAGGGTATCTTTCCATCCCTGGAGAGATACTATTATTGACATGAGTGGGGAGTCTTGCGAGGAGTCGTCCCATGAGTGGGGAGAGCCGTCTTGGGTTCCCCCACAAATAACATCGACGCCATGCCAGCAGGGCAGACATGGGGCCTCAGTTAGTATGGCAGGACGTCCCACTTCGCTCGATAAAGAACAGCAACCTGTTCAACGGGAACATGAACAACCACACCAACAGCAGGAACTACCCAACATAACACCAATACCACAACACCCACAACACCTAGGTACACCTCATCCATCACTACAACAACCCCAACCCCATCCTCAATTCCCATACCAACCCCATCCTCAATTCCCATACCAACCCCATCCTCAGTTCCCATACCAACCCTTCCCCCAACCCCAGGCCACTCCATACCCATTCCAACCCCAGGCCACCCCATACCCATACCCATTCCAACCCCAGGCCACCCCATACCCATACCCATTCCAGCCCCAGGCCACCCCATACCCACCCCAACCTCAATCCACACCCCAGCCTGAGGTCACCCACACCATACCTCAACCCCAACCTCCATCCACACCCCAACCCCAGGCCGCCACAGCCTTAGACAGGCAGATGCGCACGGAGACGCCGGGCACTCAGTTGTCGCCATACGTAGAGGCGTTAAGTAAAGGCGAGGGAGCCAAGCCGAGGAACTGTGGCGCGGGTTCATCAGGCGGGAAGCAGCCCTCAGCTGCAAGTTCGAGCCACCCTGCGCGGGGTACCAACAGAGATCCGCGGAGGTGTTACTCCTGCTGGAAGCGCGGGCATATACAGAGGGATTGCGAAGTCACTCCTACGAAAGCATGAAAGCAGGCTCCTAGTGATGGTAGGCCTACTTTTGAGGTGAAAGTGGAAGGTGTGAGATTGACAGCTTTTGTTGATACAGGAAGCCAGGCAACGGTAATTAAAAAGTCAGCCTTCAGCAATTTTAAGAATGCACGTCTTAAACGTTGCGCAAAGACATTAACAGCAGTCAATGGGGAAAAGATTGAGATCATAGGTCAAGGTACAGTTAATTTTGAGATTGATGGGGAATTGCAGCCTCACACATGTACGATCGTAGAGAACCTTGATTTTCCTGGTCACATCTTAATGGGAACTGATTTTCTGTCGCGATTTGATTATTCCTTGTCTGCTCAAAAAGGGGCTAGGAACTGCAGGTTGCAGTTGGGACAGACTTCCTACCCAGTGGAGATGATCGACCATCCCCCAGTTGTAGCTTCAATTAAGAGGAAGCTGAAATATAATGCGCACTATCCAAAATTGATTTTTAAGTCTCTTCCAGACACAGTTAAGAGGTCATGCGCCTTGCATGCATTGACCAAACAGAGTTGCTCACCACATTCTGTTAAATTTATTAAAGTAGCCGTGGGACGTCACATACAACCAGGTACCACCCTTCAGGTGGCTGGGAGATGTGATAGTTTATTAATTCCTCATCACTTAGTTGTAGTGCTCGATAAAGGTGCACTCATTCCAGTTGTCAATCTTTCACATAAGACTTTTCGCTTCAGGGCAGGTGATAGGGTATCTCAGGGAACCATGGTGGAGGACACAGAAATCTTTCACCATGAGTCAGCTGAGACGCCAGCCGTCACTGCACAATGTAGTGCACTGAATATGTTGAACACTAAAACACCATCCAAAGTACAATACGAAACGAGAAGTGTTGCACAGAATGTAGAGGAAATAGAAAAATTAATTTCAGCACTTGATTTGCAACATGTTGCACAGGCGGATAGGAAGGCACTGAGAGGAGTTTTACGAAAATTCCCGAAATTGTTTGCGACAGAGGATGACCAGATTGGTCTCCTTGATAAGATCGAGCACACCATTCCAACTGGTGACCATTTGCCTGTGTACACAAGACAGTGGAGGTTGCCGGAACAGGCAAAGAACATTATCAGGGAGGAGTGCCAGAAAATGTTGAGACAGGGCGTGATAGAGCCTAGTACGTCACCATGGCTCTCTCCTGTTGTGCTAGTTCGGAAACCGGACGGTAGTTATCGTTTCTGTGTTGACTACCGGAAGGTGAACGAATTAACTAAGGGTGATGTGTATCCGTTGCCCCGAATACAGGAGATAATAGATCAATTTGGTGCTGCTAAGTATTTCTCAACTCTTGACGCAAAATCGGCGTATTGGGCGATCCCGGTGGCAGAACAGGATAGGGAAAAAACAGCATTCTCGGATGGTAGGCACACTTATCAATTCCGTAGGATGCCGTTTGGTTTGAAGACAGCGCCTTCGTCGTTTCAGAGGGCCATCAACTATATCCTTAGTCCGGTACTGGGTAGGCATTCTTTAGCGTACCTGGATGATGTTGTGATATATTCCAGGACGTTTGAGGAACACCTACAGGACTTGACTGAGACTTTGAAGTTGTTAGATCAGGCAGGTTTCAGGCTGAATGTTCAGAAGTGCACCTTGGCGGCTCAGAAATTCAAATTTCTGGGGTTCCAGGTGTGCCCAGACGGTATCCGACCTGACCCAGATTCTTGCCGCGCCATTGCTGACATGCCTACTCCAAGGACAGCAAAGGACGTGCGTAGGTTTTTGGGGGCGGCCGGATATTTTCGTCGTCACATTGAAGGTTTCGCTGGCATTTCAGCACCCCTGACTGATCTGACAAAGAAAAATGCGAAGTTTGTGTGGAAATCAGAACATGACGAGGCCTATCGCAAACTGAAAGACCAACTAATCACGACACCGGTATTGGCTATTCCTGATTTTGATAAAGAGTGGGAAGTGCACACTGACGCCAGCGGTATTGCTATTGGCGGGTGCTTAATTCAGCGAGACGCAGATAATTTACCCCATCCAGTAGCCTATTTCAGTAGGAAGGTCAAAGGACCTGAAGTTCGTTATTCAGCTACGGATCGGGAGGCACTGGCAGTAGTAGAATCAGTTAGGTATTTCGAGCCTTACCTATTTCAGCGGCATTTTGTAATCTACACAGACCATCGAGCGTTAACACACATATTTAAAAAGCGAACGAAATGCCCACGAATGTCACGCTGGTCTCACGAACTTTCGGCCCACTCATTCCAGATCTTGTACAAGCCTGGTCCAGCACATGTTGTGCCAGATACGCTAAGTAGAAATATAGCGGCAGTTCAAATTAATGAAAACATTGAAACCATTCCATCAGATAAAGTGGAGTCCCACAGGGCTCTGTACTCGGTCCTATCTTGTTTCTGATATATGTAAATGATCTCCCGGAGGGTATCGATTCATTTCTCTCAATGTTTGCGGACGATGCTAAAATTATGAGAAGGATTAAAACAGACGAGGACTGTTTGAGGCTTCAAGAAGACCTAGACAAGCTGAAGGAATGGTCGAACAAATGGTTGTTAGAGTTTAACCCAACCAAATGTAATGTAATGAAGATAGGTGTAGGGAGCAGGAGGCCAGATACAAGGTATCATCTGGGAGAGGAAATTCTTCAGGAGTCAGAGAAGGAAAAAGACTTGGGGGTTGATATCACGCCTGACCTGTCTCCTGCAGCACATATCAAGCGGATAACATCAGCGGCATATGCCAGGCTGGCCAACATACGAACGGCATTCAGAAACTTGTGTAAAGAATCATTCAGAACTTTGTATACCACATATGTCAGGCCAATCCTGGAGTATGCAGCCCCAGCATGGAGTCCATATCTAGTCAAGGATAAGACTAAACTGGAAAAGGTTCAAAGGTTTGCCACCAGACTAGTACCCGAGCTGAGAGGTATGAGCTACGAGGAGAGACTACGGGAATTAAACCTCACTTCGCTGGAAGACAGAAGAGTTAGGGGGGACATGATCACCACATTCAAGATTCTGAAGGGGATTGATAGGGTAGATAAAGGCAGTCTATTTAACACAAGGGGAACACGCACAAGGGGACACAGGTGGAAACTGAGTGCCCAAATGAGCCACAGAGATATTAGAAAGAACTTTTTTAGTGTCAGAGTGGTTGACAAATGGAATGCATTAGGAAGTGATGTGGTGGAGGCTGACTCCATACACAGTTTCAAGTGTAGATATGACAGAGCCCGATAGGCTCATGAATCTGTACACCTGTTGATTGACGGTTGAGAGGCGGGACCAAAGAGCCAGAGCTCAACCCCCGCAAACACAACTAGGTGAGCACACACACACACACACACACACACACACACACACACCTGGGGCCTCGTAGCCTGGTGGATAGCGCGCAGGACTCGTAATTCTGTGGCGCGGGTTCGATTCCCGCACTAGGCAGAAACAAATGGGCAAAGTTTCTTTCACTCTAAGTGCCCCTGTTACCTAGCAGTAAATGGGTACCTGGGAGTTAGTCAGCTGTCACGGGCTGCTTCCTGGGGTGTGTGTGTGTGTGTGGCGTGGGAAAAAAAAATAGTTAGTAAACAGTTGATTGACAGTTGAGAGGCGGGCCGAAAGAGCAAAGCTCAACCCCCGTAAAAACACAACTAGTAAACACACACACACACACACACACACACATACACACACACACACACCTCCCCCCCTATCCTTCCCGTCCTCCCTCCCCTTTCACCCCATACCCTCCCTGTCCCTCCCCCTTCACTGGATCCCCCGCCCCTCATCCCAGTATCCTCTGAGACCCTGTTATCCACCTCACAGGTCCTCACACCTATGGAACAGCCTCCCCCACCAGCAGAACACTCACCAAGGAGGCGATTTGAGAAGGGACAGAAGAAAGTGAGCCTCAAAGCGATGTACACTAACATAGATGGAATTACAAATAAAGCAAATGAGCTTGGAGAACGGGTACTAGAGGAAAACCCAGACATAATAGCCCTCACAGAAACAAAGATCACGAAAACGACAACAAACGCAGTGTTCCCACAGGACTATTATGTTATGAGGAAAGAGAGGGAAGGAAGAGGTGGGGGTGGTGTAGCTCTGCTGGTAAGAAAAGGCTGGGATTTTGAGGAGATGGATATTCAGGGCTGTGAAGGTTTCAGTGACTAAATAGCAGGTACCGTAACAAATGGAGGGATAAAAATTATAGTCGTAGTCATATATAATCCACCACCAAATGACAGAAGAACTAGACAGGACTATGATACAAACAACATGGCCACCATTAACATAATAGAAAGAGCAGCTTCTGTTGCTAGCAGGAATGGATGTGGACTACTAATTATGAGAGACTTCAACCATGGGAAGATAGATTGGAAGAACAGAGACCCGCATGGAGGACCAGAAACATGGAGAGCTAAGTTGCTGGACATGGCAACAAGAAACTTTCTAAGCCAGCACATCAAAGAACCAACAAGAATGAGAGGAGAAGATGAACCAGCAATGCTTGATTTGATATTTACCCTAAATGAGTGGGATATAAGAGAAGTCAAGATGGAAGCGCCCTTGGGAATGAGTGACCACAGTGTATTGAACTTTGAGTACCTGGTAGAGCTAGGACTTATCTCCCCCAAAAAAGAACTAGGAATCAAAAGGCTGGCATACCGAAAGGGAAATTATGAACAGAAGAGAAGTTTCCTAAGTGAAATACCTTATGACACAGACCTCAGAGATAAGTCTGTACAGGGTATGATGGACTATGTTACCCAAAAGTGTCAGGAGGCAGTAAACAGGTTCATCCCGGCCCAAAGGGAAAAATCCGAGAAGCAACAGAAGAATCCATGGTATAATAGGGCATGTATGGAAGCGAAGAAACTGAACAAAAGGGCGTGGAGGAACTTCCGGAATAACAGAACACCAGAAAGCAGAGAGACAGATACCAGAGAACCAGGAATGAGTACGTCAGGGTGAGAAGAGAAGCAGAGAAAAGTTTTGAAAATGATATGGCAAACAAAGCCAAGAGCGAACCAAAGCTACTCCACAGTCACATCAGAAGGAAAACAACAGTGAAAGAACAGGTACTGAAACTTCGAACAGGCGATGACAGGTATACAGAGAATGACAGAGAGGTGTGTGAAGAACTCAACAAAAGGTTCCAGGAGGTCTTCACAATAGAACAAGGTGAGGTCACTGTGCTAGGAGAAATGGAGGTAAACCAGGTGGCCTTGGAAGAGTTCGAAATTACGAGAGAGGAGGTCAAGAGACACCTGCTGGATCTAGATGTTAGAAAGGCTCTTGGTCCAGAAGGGATCTCACCATGGATACTGAAAGAGTGTGCAGAGGCACTTTGCTTGCCACTCTCCATAGTGTATAGTAAGTCACTGGAGACGGGAGACCTACCAGAAATATGGAAGACGGCGAATGTGCTCCCAATATACAAAAAGGACGACAGGCAAGAGGCAATGAACTACAGGCCAGTGTCCTTGACTTGTATACCATGCAAGGTGATGGAGAAGATCGTGAGAAAAAACCTGGTAACACATCTGGAGAGAAGGGACTTCGTGACAAATCGCCAACATAGGTTCAGGGAGGGTAAATCTTGCCTTACAGGCTTGATAGAATTCTACGATCAGGTGACAAAGATTAAGCAAGAAAGAGAGGGCTGAGCGGACTGCATTTTCTTGGATTGTCGGAAAGCCTTTGACACAGTACCGGATAAGAGGCTGGTACATAAGCTGGAGAGACAGGCAGGTGTAGCTGGAAAGGTGCTCCAGTGGATAAGGGAGTATCTAAGCAATAGGAAGCAGAGAGTTACGGTGAGGGGTGAGGTCACCAGTGGAGTCCCACAGGGCTCTGTACTCGGTCCTATCTTGTTTCTGATATATGTAAATGATCTCCCAGAGGGTATCGATTCATTTCTCTCAATGTTTGCGGACGATGCTAAAATTATGAGAAGGATTAAAACAGAAGAGGACTGTTTGAGGCTTCAAGATGACCTAGACAAGCTGAAGGAATGGTCGAACAAATGGTTGTTAGAGTTTAACCCAACCAAATATAATGTAATGAAGATAGGTGTAGGGAGCAGGAGGCCAGATACAAGGTATCATCTGGGAGAGGAAATTCTTCAGGAGTCAGAGAAGGAAAAAGACTTGGGGGTTGATATCACGCCAGACCTGTCTCCTGCAGCACATATCAAGTGGATAACATAAGCGGCATATGCCAGGCTGGCCAACATACGAACGGCATTCAGAAACTTGTGTAAAGAATCATTCAGAACTTTGTATACCACATATGTCAGGCCAATCCTGGAGTATGCAGCCCCAGCATGGAGTCCATATCTAGTCAAGGATAAGACTAAACTGGAAAAGGTTCAAAGGTTTGCCACCAGACTAGTACCCGAGCTGAGAGGTATGAGCTACGAGGAAAGACTACGGGAATTAAATCTCACTTCGCTGGAAGACAGAAGAGTTAGGGGGGACATGATCACCACATTCAAGATTCTGAAGGGAATTGATAGGGTAGATAAAGACAGTCTCTTTAACACAAGGGGAACACGCACAAGGGGACACAGGTGGAAACTGAGTGCCCAAATGAGCTACAGAGATATTAGAAAGAACTTTTTTAGTGTCAGAGTGGTTGACAAATGGAATGCATTAGGAAGTGATGTGGTGGAGGCTGACTCCATACACAGTTTCAAGTGAAGATATGATAGAGCCCGATAGGCTCAGGAATCTGTACACCTGTTGATTGACGGTTGACAGGCGGGACGAAAGAGCCAGAGCTCAACCCCCGCAAACACAACTAGGTGAGTACAACTAGGTGAGTACGAGGCTGAACACCATAACCGGTTACTGTACCTGGCCCTTGGCCTCACACACACACACACACACACACACACACACACACACACACATACACACACACACACACACACACACACACACACACACACACACACACACACACACACACACACACACACACACACACACACACACACACACACACAGGAGGAGGAGTGGCACTCCTAATAAAGCAGATATGGAAGTTTGATGAGCTGGAAAATCCGGGTACCACTGAAAGCACGAGCTTCATACATGGAACTCTGACAGTGGATAGGAAGAAGATTGTAATCTTGATACTCTACAATCCCCCACCAAACAGTAGAAGGCCCAGGCAGGAGTATGAGGACAGCAACAAGACATGTATAGATGAACTGCAGAGGGCAGCAACTATAGCGCATAGAATGAGAGCGAAGCTGCTGGTCATGGGGGACCTAAATCACGGAGAGATAGATTGGGAAACAAGGAATCCCCATGGCGGGGAGGAGACCTTGGGAGCGAAGGTGGTAGACGTTATTGAAAGAAATTTCCTAACACAGCATGTGAAGTAAGATACTAGGGAAAGAGGAGGGGATACGCCCAGCCTATTAGATCTCATTTTCACCCAGAATATAGAAGACATCGAGCAGTTGGAACATGAAATACCACTAGGAGCTAGTGACCATTGTGTCCTAGTCTTTGACTCCATGATGGAGCTTAAAATTGTGACCAAAGGACAAGAGGTCCGGGAAAGGAGACTTGATTACAGAAAAGGGGACTACAGAAGGATAAGGGACTACCTGGGAGAAGTGCAGTGGGAGGAAGAACTTAGAGGAAAAACAGTGCAAGGTATGATGAACCAAATCATATTGAAATGCAAGGAGGCTGGAGAGAGATTTATTCCAACAATAAAGGAAAAAAGCAGGAGGGAATATAATAACCTATGGTTTAATAGACAGTGTCAGGAAGCAAAGGTGAGAAGCAGGAGGGAGTGGAGGAAGTACAGAAGACAAAGGACAGAGGACAACAGGATTAGATGTAACAGAGCTAGGAATGATTACATTAACATAAGACGAGTGTCGGAAAGAAATTATGAGAATGATATTGCAGTCAAAGCGAAAAAGCAACCTAAATTATTACATAGCCATATAAGAAGGAAGATGTCGGTAAATGACCAAGTGACAAGACTGAGGATAACAGAAGGGGCATATACCGAAAGCGACAAGGAAATCTGCGAGGTACTGAATGCAAATTTCCATGGAGTGTTCACAACCGAGCCTGAGCAGCTCCCATTGTTAGAAGCGATTACCCTAGATGAAAGACTATCAGATATAGAGGTGACAGCAGAGGAGGTAATGAAACAGTTGACAACACTGGATGCAAATAATGCTGTTGGACCAGACAAAGTATCACCATGGATACTTAAAGAGGCAGCGCAGGCTCTCAGCGTGCCTCTGGCAATGATCTTTATTGAGTCACTTATGTCGGGAGAATTGCCCAGTTGCTGGAAGGCGGCAAATGTCGTACCGATTTTCAAGAAAGGTGATACGGAGGAGGCACTTAACTACAGACCCGTATCACTGACAAGCATCCCAAGCAAAATACTTGAAAGAATAATTAGGCTAAGACTAAGATGTAGTTTTGTTTCTCCTTTTTGTATATTTTTACCCAAACCCACCATCCCACTTAACATTCTTTCCTTCTTTTACTTTGTTCTCTCCTACTCCTTCTAATCCTCCTTTTCTATCTCTCCCTTATTCTCTCTCTTCCTCCCCCTCTCTCACTCATTTGCTCAAATGCTCTCTTGTTTCTCAAATTCAAGTCTTAATGCTCCCATTCTCTCACCCTCACTCTCATTCACTTAGTTTTTCTTTTTTTCTCAAATTCAAGTCTTAGTTCCCCCATGCCCACACTCTCTCTCTCATTCTCTCTTCTTTGGTCCCATTTTCTTCCGCCCCCTCTCTCTTACTCCTTGCTCCTCTTCCATGCTCTCACTCCCTTGAGCTCTTGTTTCTCAATTTCAAGTCTTAGTAGATCTGATTCTTTACTATTGTAATTTTATTATTACTATGATAAAGAATAAACTTATATGTGAAAACAAAGTAAAAGAAGGAAAGAATGTTAAGTGGGATGGTGGGTTTGGGTAAAAATATACAAAAAGGAGAAACAAAACTACATCTGAAAGGTTAGGAAAAGGATAATATATTCAACAAATACGTCAAAAAACACAATAAACTACATCTGAAAGGTTAGGTTAAAGGGTGGGGGAATAAGAATAAATGATAACAAACATAATAAATACAACTTATGGGCAACTTGATGAACTTTAACAAATAACCCTTGATCTGCAAAAATCACCATTTGAGAAATTTGCCCTTGAAACGAGTAAATTCCCATATATAACAAAAATCCTTTGAAATGGTTAAACACTCAATCTTAAACAAATAACACTTGAAATGCAAAAATGACAATTTGAGAAATTAGCCCTTGAAATGAGTAAATGAATATGAGACAATGATTGACGAAACACAAAGAAAAGCAGGAATAATTATGTAAGTTAGATCATGTCTGGTTGGACTAGATAAGTTAGGATACATCAGTTTGTGAATGTAAGATTAAGTTAGGTAAAGCAAGTTAGGTTACGTTAGGATAGGTAAGATAAGTTAAATAAGTTAGGTTAAGCAGGTTAAGTTATGTAAGTTAGGTAAAGTTAGGTAAGATAGGTAATGTAAGGTAAGTTATGTTAGGATAGGTAAAGTTAGGTTATGAATGTTAAGTTAGGTAAGATATGTAAAGTTAGGTTAAATTATGTAAGTTAGGTTAAGTTAGGTAATGTAGGTAAGTTAGGTTAAGCAGGATAAGTTAGGTAAGTTAAGTTAGGATAGGTAAAGTTAGGTTAAGCAGGTTAAGTTAGGTAAAGTTAGGTTAAGCAGGTTAAGTTAGGTAAATGTAGGTAAGTTAGGTAAGTTAAGTTAGGATAAGGTAAAGTTAGGTTAAGCAGGTTAAGTTAGGTAAATGTAGGTAAGTTAGGTTAAGTTAGGTAAGTTAGGTTAAGTTATGTAAGTTAGGATAGGTAAAGTTAGGTTAAGCAGGTTAAGTTAGGTAAATGTAGGTAAGTTAGGTTAAGTTAGGTAAGTTAGGTTAAGTTATGTAAGTTAGGTTAAGCAGGTTAGGTTATACAGGTTAAGTTAGGTAAGTTAGGTTAAGCAGGTTAAGTTAGGTAAATGTAGGTAAGTTAGGTTAAGTTAGGTAAGTTAGGTTAAGTTATGTAAGTTAGGTTAAGCATGTTAGGTTATACAGGTTAAGTTAGGTACGTTAGGTAAGTTAGGTTAAGCAGGATAAGTTAGGTTAGGTTATGTAAGTTAGGTAAGATAGGTAAAGTTAGGTAAGATTGGTAAGGTAAGGTAGGATAGGTAAAGTTAGGTTGAGCAGGTTAAGTTAAGTAAGATAGGTAATGTAAGGTAAGTCATGTTAGGATAGGTAAAGTTAGGTTTAGCAGGTAAGTTAGGTAAGTTAGGTAAGGTAATGTAAGTTAAGTTAGGACAGGTAAAGTTAGGTTATGCAGGTTAGGTTAAGTTATGTAAGTTAGGTTAAGCAGGATAAGTTAGGTAAATGTAGGTAAGTTAGGTTAAGCAAGATAAGTTAGGTAAGGTTAGGTATGATAGGTAAGGTATGGTAAGTTATGTTAGGATAGGTAAAGTTAGGTAAGATAGGTAAGGTAAGGTAAGTTATGTTAGGATAGGTAGAGTTAGGTTATGCAGGTTAAGTTAGGTAAGATAGGTAAAGTTAGGTAAGATAGGTAAGGTAAGGTAAGTTATGTTAGGAGAGGTAAAGTTAGGTTATGCAGGTTAAGTTAGGTAAGATAGGTAAAGGTAAGGTAAGTTAAGTTAGGATAGGTAAAGTTAGGTTTAGGAACGTTACGTTAACTAAGTAACATTGGGTGGAGAGGATAAGATTAACTTTTATGATTTAGAGAACATCTTTGATGTCTTAGAGAACAACATTTGATGACTCTGAGAATAACTTTTATGTCTTACATAATAACTTTAGAGGTCTCTGAGAATAACTTTTATGTCTTAGAGAACAACTTTGATGAGCAAGATTAACTTTAGATGTCTCTGAGAATAACTTTATAACATAGAAATAAACTTTAATGAACAAAAGTGAGTTACAAAATAACTTTGATGACTCTGTGATTAACTTTGATGACTTTGAGAACAAGTTTGATAGCTCTTAGAATAACTTTTGTGGACATGAGATTATCTTTGGATAACTCTGAGATTAACTTTGATGTCTTTGAAACAACTTTGATGAACGAGAGTGAGTTAGAGATTACCTTTGTTAACTCCGAGATCAACTTTGATGAACAAAGTGAGTTAGAGATTACATTTGATAACTCTAAGATTAACTTTAGATACCTCTGAGACAAACTTTTATAACATAGAAATTAACTTTAATGAACAAAAGTGAGTTAGAGAATAACTTTGATGACTCCGAGAATAACTTTGATGAACAAAGATGTTTTGGAAAGTTTCTCTGAAGAACGAAGGTGACTCTGAGAATAACTTTGTTAGCTCTTTGAATAACTTCGATGACTTTGAGAATGTCTTTTGAGAACATGAGTAGTATTTTGTTAGATCAGAGAATAACTTTTTGATGACATAGAGAATAACTTTTATGTCTTAGAGAAGAACATTGATGGCTTAGAGAGAATATCTTTGATGAACGGAAAGTTACTTAGAGAATAACATTTCATGACTGAGAATAACTTTTATGAACGAAGATGTCTGAGATTAACTTTGATAGCTCAGAATAACTTTTGTGGACATGAGAATATCTTTGGATAACTCTGAGAATAACTTTGATGTCTTTGAAACAACTTTGATGTACGAAAGTGAGTTAGAGATTACCTTTGTTAACTCTGAGATTAACTTTGATGAACGAGAAAATACTTTTTGATGGCATCGAGAATAATTTTGATAGCTCTGAGAATGACTTTTATGCCTCTGAGATTAACTTTAATGAACGAAGATGTCTTATAAAGATTCTCTGATGAACGAAAGGTTACTTAGAGAATAGCATTTTGATGACTGAGATTAACTTTTTGATGACTCTGAGAATAACTTTGAGGATGCGAGTAAATTTTTGAGTGTTTGAGAGTGTCTTTTGTTATCTCGAAGAGTAACTTTGGTGTTACGGAGAGCACCTTTGACTATTTTTCTTACTTAACGACATATAATTTTTACGAAAGTGCTGAAAAAGTTACATTTGACTATTTTTCTTACTTAGCGACATATAATTTTAGTTACGAAAGTGTTGAAAAAGTTACATTGACTATTTTAGTTGAGGAAAGACAAGAAAAAAATATGACGACAGTGACTATTTTAGTGCTCCACAAAGTATAAATGTCAGTTAAGAACGACGATGATAGATATCTTTGACTATATTTTCTTACTTAACGAAAACATAATTTTAGTTAGGAACAATGATGAATATGACTTTTTCTGTTGATTGATGGATAATTTTAGTTATGAAATGACAATGAAACATGAAGAACACGGTTATTTTCTGATGACTAGGGAATAAGTTTAGTTATGAACAGTGCTGGAAAGATTCCTTTGACAATTTTTAGCTAAGAGAAAGGTTGTTTTAGTTAAGAACGGAGTTGAACGAGATTATTCCTGACTATTTTTTGGTTGATTGGATAATAAGTTTAGTTGAGAAATGAGGAAAGTGACTATGTTTTAGTTGATTGGCGAAAGATTTTTAGTTAAGAAGTTACAAGAAAGGTTTGTCTTTGTAAATTTGGAACTGATTAGAGTGTAGATTTGTTTAAGAACGGGGTTGGTAGAACTATTCAGTTGACAACGAGAATTACTTTGACATAGTTTTGAAAATAAAACTGGGTGACTAAAATTGTTGAGGGAACTGTAATGCAGTATAATATTATTTGACAAAGAACTAGTTAGTGAATGGAAGAAAACAAATTGGTTTAAAGAAACAAAGAACATAAAAAATTGAGGTTATGTAGGGGAATGAACACAGCGAACATATGGTGAACACAGAAAACATGTAAGAAAAAGTTGATGAATGGAGTGAACATGCAGGGAATATGAACTTATAGAGAATATGAAGACATGATAAGGAACATAGGGAATACAAAGAATGAACACTGAACATGTGAAGAACAAGCTAAGAACATTGAGAACATGAATATTGAGTATAAAAGTTATACAGAGAACATATGATGTACATGAAAACATGACAAAGAACATAGTGAACATATGGGGAAAATGGTAGAAAACAGAAAAAATGAGAAAAAACAGGTGAAAAGAATTGAACTGAGCATGCTGTGAACATTTGTAGAACATGGAATGAACACAGAAAACATGGACAAAATGTGAAGAACACAGCTGAATATAGAGAAAATATGCAAATACAGTATGATTATTGAAGGTTTGGATACGTTGGGGATGAGAAGGGTAAAGTAATTACTCTGATAAACAGATAGGCTGGAGAGGGACTTGATCGGATATATTTATGTTCGATGATCTAAGGCCGAGGAAATGGAGCTTGGCTAATGTCCAGATTAATTTTACTACGTTAGAAATAAGGTGATCTTAAATCTCAGAAGATTTAGTTGGAAAATAAAGAACTTGTACAAAATGAGCTAAGCTGGGGGACAAGAGTTGAAACTTGATAACTGATAATCTCTGGGGAATTTGGACTGATAGTAATGAATTTACAGGAGTGAACTTGGACAGAGGACAAGAGCTAGAGTTTTATAATTGTTTACATCATATTTACTATGTCTGAAATACAGAGGGTAAAAATTTCAGGGAAATTGATGGGTTATTTACAAAGATACGAAAGAGAACTAAGGTGGGGACGAGAGCTGGAGCTCAGTAACTGACTTGATCTTATTTACTAACTTTGAAGTATGTCTGCTTTAAATTTCGGGGAAAATTGGTCTGTTACTAACGATCTTGTACAAATGAACTAAGCTGGGGACTAAGGCGGGGATAGGAGCTGGAGCTCGATACCAAATTATTGTATTTTAATACGTTTGAAATAGCTGTGTTTTAAATCTCGAAGAAAATGATTGGATACTAAAGAAGATGTATTAGTAAAACTAAGGTGGGAACGTGAGCTAGTCCCTGACTTTGTTTTATATATGTAAAACTGAATAGTTTAATGAAAGGAACTATGAATGAACAATATGAAGGAGAGAGAGAGAGGGACGGTCCAGATATTATGGAGAAGATAAGATAAGATAAGAGGTAACCTGTATGCGACGTCTGGCTGGCCGGTGTAAGGTAAATACAGGTGCGACGACAGATTGCGAGGTAAGGGGGGAGGGAGGGGGGTGTGAGGTATATGAGTGGGAGATGCAGGGGGAGGGAAAGGTGAGGGAGGGGGGATGGCAGGGAAATGAATTAGATATACTAGTTTCTAAGTAAGAATCCAACTTAAACATATACAGCCTAAATATCTGTTTTATTATCGGTAGGAACTCTGAAAAAAATTCTCCCATAAGAACTTTTTAACAAACTCGTATGACATTATTTTTATAATAACAACTTTGAACAAACTTCTAAAATCTCAGAAATTATTTTCCTCATAAGAATTCCTTACTTCCAAATCTGTGATTCCCCAAATTTACCTGAAAAACCTGACACGCTACAGGGGATATTGGAACCTGAAAACCCCGACACGCCACAGGGGATATTGGATCCTGAAAACCCCGACATGCTACAGAGGATTTTTTCCCCCAGAAAAAAAAATCCTCTGTGGCATGTCATCCCTACTACTGACCCATCAGGCCAAGGTAGTCAAAAGGCGCGGCGGGCAGTGTGGCGCGGGACGTCGTGGGGAGAGGTGCTGCTCACCGCCCACCACAGGCCAAGGTAGTCAAGAGGCGTGGCGGGCAGTGTTGAGTGGGGAGAGGTGCTGCTCACCGCCCGCCTCACTAGTGTTACTAATTAGTCCCCTGAACAATCCTGTAGATGAAGTTACCTGCACCAGGCTTACAGGCAAGTTACTCTAGATGTTTAGTTATTTTATCACATTGTTTTCTGTTGGTAGAACAATATTTGATGATTTTCTAAATAAGCATGGCTATAAAACTTTATTCAAAATAATTCAATTAACTCTGGTTTATTTGTTAGTAAATATGATAGTG
>NW_025552063.1:0-23833 GCF_020424385.1 Procambarus clarkii
TTGATACAGTGCCACTCAAGAGGCTAGTGAAAAACTGGAGATGCAGGCTGGAGTGAAAGGGAAGGTACTCCGTTGGATACAGGAGTACCTAAGTAACAGGAGACACGAGTCAGTGTGAGGGGTGAGGTTTCAGATTGGCGAGACGTTACGAGTGGAGTACCGCAGGGGTCGGTCATTGGACCTATACTGTTTCTGATATATGTCAATGATCTCCCAGAGGGTATAGAATCGTTTCTCTCAATGTTTGCCGATGATGCAAAAATTATGAGGAGGATTGAAACTGAGGACGATAGTAAGAGGCTACAAGATGACCTAGACAGACTGAGTGAATGGTCCAACAAATGGCTGTTAAAGTTCAACCCTAGTAAATGCAAAGTAATGAAAATAGACAGTGGAATAGGAGGCCAGATACAGGATACAGAATAGGAGATGAAGTACTTAATGAAACGAACTGAGAGAAAGATCTAGGAGTTGATATCACACCAACCTGTCTCCTGACCCACATAAAAAGAATAACGTCTGAAGCATATGCGAGGCTGGCTAACATCAGAACAGTGTTCAGGAACCTGTGTAAGGAATCATTCAGAATCTTGTACACCACATATGTAAGACCAATCCTGGAGTATGCGGCCCCAGCATGGAGCCCGTACCTTGTCAAGCACAAGACGAAGCTGGGAAAAAGTCCAAAGGTATGCCACTAGACTAGTCCCAGACTAAGAGGCATGAGTTACGAGGAAAGGCTGCGGGAAATGCATCTTACGACACTGAAGACAGAAGAGTAAGGGGAGACATGATCACAACCTACAAAATCCTCAGAGGAATCGACTGGGTAAAAAAGGATAAACTATTCAACACTGGTAGGACGCGAACAGGGGACACAAGTGGAAACTGAGTACCCACATGAGCCACAGAGACGTTAGAAGGAACTTTTTCAGTGTCAGAGTAGTTAACGGATGGAATGCATTAGGCAGTGATGTGGTGGAGGCTGAATCCATACACAGTTTTAAATGTAGATATGATAGAGCCCAGTAGGCTCAGGAATCTGTACACCAGTTGATTGACAGTTGAGAGGCGGGACCAAAGAGCCAAAGCTCAAACCCCGCAAGCACAAATAGGTGAGTACACACACACACACACACTGCATTTTCTTGGACTGTCAGAAAGCCTTTGACACAGTACCTCACAAAAGGCTGTTACAAAAGTTGGAGCAGCAGGCAGGAGTAAAAGGTAAGGTGCTCCAGTGGATAAGGGAGTATCTAAGCAATAGGAAACAGCGAGTAACGGTGAGTGGGGAGGCATCAGAGGGCGAGATGTCACCAGCGGAGTCCCACAGGGCTCTGTACTCGGACCCATCCTGTTTCTAGTATATGTAAACGACCTACCAGAGGGTATAGACTCATTCCTCTCAATGTTTGCTGACGATGCAAACATTATAAGATGAATCAAAGCAGATGAAGACAGACAGAGACTACAAGACGACCTGGACAAACTTGAGAAATGGTCTAGAGAATGGCTGCTAAAGTGCAACTCAGGAAAGTGTAAAGTAATGAAAATTGGCGTAGGGAGCAGGAGGCTGAACACAAGGTACCATCTGGGAGGTGAAATCCTTCAAGAGTCAAATAGAGAGAAACATTGGAGGTCGATATCACACCAAACATGTCCCTAGAGGCCCCACATCAAAAGGACATCATCAGCGGCATATGCTAGACTGGCCAATATAAGAACTGCCTTTAGAAACAATGTGTATATAATCGTTCAGCACCCTGTATACCACTTATGTAAGGCCAATCCTGGAGTATGCAGCTCCAGCCTGGAGTCCATACCTAGTTAAACACAAGACGAAGTCAGAGAAGATTCAGAGGTATGCCACGAGGCTGGTCCCGGAAACTGAGAGAAATGAGTTACGAGGAAATGCTAAAGGAGCTGAACCTCACAACCCTGGAAAACAGAAGAGAAAGGGGATACATGATAACCACCTACAAAATTCTCAGGGGAATTGACAGGATGGACAAAGACAAACTCTTTAGAGCGGCTGGAACAAGAACAAGGGAAATAGGAGGGAACTTAGTACCCAGATGAGTCACAGAGAAGTTAGAAAGAATTTTTTCGGTGTCAGGGTAGTTAGAAATGGAATGCATTAAGTAGTGTTGTGATGGAAGCTGACTCCAGACACAGTTTCAAATCTAGATATGATAGAGCCCATAGGCTCAGGAATCTGTACACCAGTTGATTGACAGTTGAGAGGCGGGATCAAAGAGCCAGAGCTCAATCCCCGCAAACACAACTAGGTGAGTACACACACACACACACATACACACACACACACACAGAAACACAGGACTCGAAACCAAGTCCGTACAAGACATGATGGACTGTCACCCAAAAATATCAGGAGGCTGTAAGCAGGTTTGTCCCAGCCCGACAGGAAAAAACAGAGAAGCAAAGGAAGAATCCATGGTTTAATAGGGAATTTATGAAAGCAAAGGAGATGAACAAAAGGGCATGGAGGAACTTCCGTAATAACAGAACACCAGAAAGTAGAGAGAGATGCCAGAGAACCAGGAACGAGTATGTTAGTGTGAGAAGAGCAGCTGAGGAAAGGTATGAAAATGATATAGCTAATAAAGACAAGACCGAACCAAAGCTACTACACAGTCACATCAGGAGGAAGACAACAGTGAAGAACAGGTGATGAAACTTAGAACGGGTGAGGACAGGTACACAGAGAATGACAAAGAGGTGTGTGAAGAACTCAACAAAAGGTTCCAGGAGGACTTTACAATAGAACAGGGAGAAGTCACGGCGCTAGAAGAGGTGGCAGCAAACCAGGCGGCCTTGAAGGAGTTCGAAATTACGAGAGATGAGGTCAAGAGACACCTGCTGGATCTGGATGTTAGAAAGGCGGTTGGTCCAGATGGGATCTCACCATGGGTACTGAAAGAGTGTGCAGAGGCACTTTGCTTGCCACTCTCCATAGTGTATAGTAAATCACTAGAGACGGGAGACCTACCAGAAATATGGAAGACGGCGAATGTGGTCCCAATATACAAAAAGGGCGACAGACAAGAGGCACTGAACTACAGGCCAGTGTCCTTGACTTGTATACCATGCAAGGTGATGGAGAAGATCGTGAGAAAAAACCTGGTAACACATCTGGAGAGAAGGGACTTCGTGACAAATCGCCAACATGGATTCAGGGAGGGTAAATCTTGCCTTACAGGCTTGATAGAATTCTACGATCAGGTGACACAGATTAAGCAAGAAAGAGAGGGCTGGGCGGACTGCATTTTCTTGGATTGTCGGAAAGCCTTTGACACAGTACCGCATAAGAGGATGGTACATAAGCTGGAGAGACAGGCAGGTGTAGCTGGTAAAGTTCTCCAGTGGATAAGGGAGTATCTAAGCAATAGGAAGCAGAGAGTTACGGTGAGGGGTGAGACCTCCGATTGGCGTGAAGTCACCAGTGGAGTCCCACAGGGCTCTGTACTCGGTCCTATCTTGTTTCTGATATATGTAAATGATCTCCCGGAGGGTATCGATTCATTTCTCTCAATGTTTGCGGACGATGCTAAAATTATGAGAAGGATTAAAACAGAAGAGGACTGTTTGAGGCTTCAAGAAGACCTAGACAAGCTGAAGGAATGGTCGAACAAATGGTTGTTAGAGTTTAACCCAACCAAATGTAATGTAATGAAGATAGGTGTAGGGAGCAGGAGGCCAGATACAAGGTATCATCTGGGAGAGGAAATTCTTCAGGAGTCAGAGAAGGAAAAAGACTTGGGGGTTGATATCACGCCAGACCTGTCTCCTGCAGCACATATCAAGCGGATAACATCAGCGGCATATGCCAGGCTGGCCAACATACGAACGGCATTCAGAAACTTGTGTAAAGAATCATTCAGAACTTTGTATACCACATATGTCAGGCCAATCCTGGAGTATGCAGCCCCAGCATGGAGTCCATATCTAGTCAAGGATAAGACTAAACTGGAAAAGGTTCAAAGGTTTGCCACCAGACTAGTACCCGAGCTGAGAGGTATGAGCTATGAGGAGAGACTACGGGAATTAAACCTCACTTCGCTGGAAGACAGAAGAGTTAGGGGGGACATGATCACCACATTCAAGATTCTGAAGGGGATTGATAGGGTAGATAAAGACAGTCTATTTAACACAAGGGGAACACGCACAAGGGGACACAGGTGGAAACTGAGTGCCCAAATGAGCCACAGAGATATTAGAAAGAACTTTTTTAGTGTCAGAGTGGTTGACAAATGGAATGCATTAGGGGGTGATGTGGTGGAGGCTCACTCCATACACAGTTTCAAGTGTAGATATGACAGAGCCCGATAGGCTCAGGAATCTGTACACCTGTTGATTGACGGTTGAGAGGCGGGACCAAAGAGCCAGAGCTCAACCCCCGCAAACACAACTAGGTGAGTACAACTAGGTGAGTACACACACACACACACACTCACAGTTTTGGGTTTTGAGGCCCCAGCAGGAATGAGCGACCACAGTGTATTGGTGTTTGAGTGCCTGATTGAAGAAGGGTTATTGAACTCGAGGAGGGATACCGAAACCAAAAGGTTAGCATAGCGAAAGGGAAACTATGAGGAGATAAGAAAATTCCTAACAGATATAGCATGAGAAACAGAGCTCAGGAAAAAAAAAGGCCCAAGATATGATGGACTGCATCACGCAAAAGTGCAAGGACGCAGCAAACAAATTTGTCCCAGCCCAAAAGGAAAACAGTGAAATGAAAATGAGAGACCCATGGTTTAATCAGAGATGAAGGCTAGCTAAGCAGCAAAGTAAAAGGGCATGGAGAAACTATAGGAATAACAGGACACTGGAGAGCAGAGAAAGATACCAGAATGCCAGTAATGAATTTGTCAGGATGAGAAGAGAGGCAGAAAGACAATACGAAAATGACATCGTAAGCAAGGCAAAGACTTTTATAGTGTGGGTTGGTGGTGTTGTCATGTTGTTGATCCTTCGTTACGAACAACCCAACCCAGAACTCGGTAGAGTGCTTATACTTCACCAGGAGATCACCCTGGGCGCTTCTGGCTCTTGGAGAGGGGTTCAACGTCACACGTTTAGGGGATGCGGCTCCAATGCTTAGCCTCGTTGTCACGTGCACACACCCACTCGAGCCGCTGTGACTCCCCACTCTCTCCTTAGGTGATATGATCTCCTCAGTCCCCTTTGACTAATTAGTTTTCCGTCCTACCCTGTCCACAGCAGTGGTTCTTGGTTCTCTCTCTCTCTCCTTCTTTGCTACTTCCTGGGAAGCCTCACTAGAACAAGGGCAAACTCCAGCAAATTTGAATACATTTACTGGACAAAGCACATACACAATACATACACACATATAATAATAATGAATCCTACACTCTATACTATTTCAGTCAGGTTGCACTCCAACACCATCAGAACTCTGTCATCTGCTTATCAATTGGTATTCTATCTCCTGATTCACCACCTAATATTACCACCCTCCTCAAGTAGATCAAGTCTTATAATACAATGTTGAACTATCAGCAAGAGAATATATATCTATTAACATGTACAAGGAAAATCAACGTATGGATGCAATAACATATATATATCAGTATAAATGTTCCTTGATACACAACAATGATCAATCGATCACCCTATCAGTCCTAGAACACATACATCTGTAGGTAATCCAGCCTACGACTGTAACTCTATACTTCAGTATAAATGCTCCTCGGCACAAGAATGGCAAACATTCAGTCACCTTTCACTGCGTCTTGCACGCTATTGACAACCAAACACTCTATCACCTCCCTACAAGTAATCAAACCCTACAAGTAATCTTCCCTTCCACATCTGGAAGTTCACTACCCTGATCTCTTCATGTTCTTCCGGGTTTAACTACCAAGATCCTCTGCAGCTCCTCCAGGCTGCTACCATGAAGTTTCCTTGAACAACTATGGTGCTTCACTATTTCTCCTAGGGTCCTCCACAGCTCTCCTGGCTGCTGTCATGTTCACAGAAAACGGTACCATCCGTTTTCTATGTGCTGCGAGTCAGACGTGAGAAGAAGGTAAACAGAGAGCATACAGGATGCTACCAGCTTGGAAGCAGCTAGTCATGTAATCGTTTATAAGTATTAAAGTCAGTAACCAAGCCATGACTTTATATCAACCCTACAACCAAGACTTCCTCAGCTACAGACAAACACCACACTGGCGACGAGGATGAACTGTGAACGCAGGTATTTGTTCAGCTTAAAACACAAGGAGAAGCATGCTGTCTCGCCCGCGGAGGAGGAAGGGAAGTCGTGCTGTCTGTGAGCACCATACCCGATGCTGCGGGCTAACCGATGCTGTGTGCTATCCAGTGCTGTGTGCTAACTCAAGCTATGTGCTAACCAATGCTATGTGCTGACTGAAGCTGTGTACTAAGGAATCTGGGAATCTGCCGACGCTGTGTACGAAACGACGCTTTGATGTTGTATACAAAACCCGATGTTTTGAATACGAAACGCGCTGTGCTACAATTCTTCACGCTGTGAACTGACTGCTGTGCCGACTGCTGACAACTGCTGTACCAACTGCTGCCAACTGCTGTACCAACTGCTTACTACTGCTGTGCCAACTGCTGACAACTGCTGTGCAGCTGTAGGTAGGAACAACACCACATGTATACAGAGCTAGGTAAGAAGTCAGTTGCTGCTATATTGTGCACTGTTGTGAACTTTTGCATTAAAATGCTTGTGTGCTTTGCAAAATTAAAGTAATTACAGTGAAATCTTAACTAACATATACAGTGCAGCAAGTGTTTAATATTATGAGGAACATTTAAGTGATAAGTTTACATTTATTCAGTAAAAAAATGGCAAATATACCTCAGTTTCCTGCATTTGATCCTGTCTGTGATCAGACAAACCTGTCACAGAGGTGGAGCAAAGGGCTTAAAAGGTTTGACAATTTGTTGATAGTTTCTGACATCAAAAGTGCTGAAAGAAAGCGTGCCTTTCTACTTCATTATGTAGGTGATCGAGTTTGTGACATCTTTGACACATTAAAAGACACTGGTGGTGCCAAAGATTATGATATTGCCAAAGCCAAATTAACTAAACATTTCAAACCAAGGCAAAACACTGCAATGGAAATTATGCATTTCAGGAGAGCCGAACAACTCTCTAATGAAACTGTGGATCAATACCACACACGTCTGCAGGGTTTAGCAGCCCATTGTGAGTTTGCTGATGTTGACAAAGAAATCAAACAGCAAATAATTAAAACATGCACATCTACACGTCTCCATCGAAGAGCTCTAGAACTTGTTGATGATGACAGTTCTCTTACCAAGATACTGGATATTGCTCGTCGAATGGAAGATGCTGCACGTGATGCTCGTGTCATGGAGTGCAGTGTCAACAACAGTTTTGCCACTGTTACTAACAGTGATGAGGTATGTAAGGTTCAGGGAGGACATCGCAATCAAAGAAGATATCATGGCAAACCCAACAACAATTTGAACCAAGAACCACATCACAAATGGGGTCATGGAACAAGACTCAAGCAATCACAACAACACACATCAGAGTGTGTCAACAATAAATGTTACAATTGTGGAGGAGACTACCCACACCAAGATAATGTTTGTCCTGCACAAGGTAAGAAGTACTATGAGTGTGGAAAACTAGGTCATTTTGGTGCTATGTGTCGTTCCGCACTAAATAAACCACAGTCAATGAATAGAAGCACTGTACGAGGATCAGGTCATAGGTGTCGAGGTGGCAAACACAATCTTGCACCTCATATCCAAAATGTTAATAATGTACAAGACAACATGTCATTACAACCAGTCTCAAATGACAGTGAATGTGATTATATTTATGGAGTACAATCAATCACAGAATGGAATGATCTTCCAAACAACCCAGAGACTATAGTATACATTGCTGGTATTTATCTCAAAGTTCTCATTGACACTGGATCAAACATTGACACCATTGCTGAGTGCCACTATGAGAAATTTAAAAAACAGTTCCCAAAGCTTGAGAACTATAATGGCAAAGCCTCTGCCTACGCTTCAAAGGTAGCCTTGCCAGTGATTGGAACTTTCACTGCAGAGATTAAGTCAAAGAGTGCAATGCTCACTACTACATTCCATGTTGTTAGGAATGCAAAGGAGTCTCTACTCAGTTACAAGACTTCAACCAAATTGGGACTACTTCAGCTTTCTAATGCTGTAGCAGTGGAATCTGCAAACAGTGTTGATGGTATTGTTGCTGAATTTTTTGATCGATTTGAACCAATGGATTGTTCTACTGATAGCAAAGTCTGCACATCAACCCAGATGTAATTCAAGTTGCCGAGGAATATGTACACTCTGTAACCTGTGATGCAGTCCCTAAAGCTCTCACTCTTGATGAAATCCGTACTGCAACCCTAGAGGACCCAACTCTGCAAGCAACAGTGGATGCATTGACTAAGAAAAAGTTTCCACGCATCCCACCCTCAGGAGTTGACCAAGATGCATTCAAAGCACTTGAACGCATCAAGACAGAATTAAGTGTTACACAACAACGCGACACCGTGCTGCGAGGTACTCGTATCGTCATTCCAGCTGTTCTCCAGCAACGTGCTCTGAAGCTTGCACATCAAGGTTTTGTTAGGACCAAACAGCTGCTACTAGAAAAGGTATGGTTTCCTGGCATTGATCGTCAAGCAAAGGATATGCATGATGCCTGTGTCCCCTGCCAAGCTGCAGTGGATACTTCAAGACCAACACCTCTACAACCTTCACCACTACCTGCTGCACCATGGACGGAAGTATCGATGGACTTCTGCGGACCACTACCAACTGGAGAGTACTTGATGGTAGTCATTGATGATCACTCACGTTATCCAGAAGCAGAAATCATCACTTCTATATCTGCAAAGGCTGCCATCCCAAAACTCGACAAGATCTTTTGAAACTTTGGCATTCCTGAAGTTGTCAAGACGGATAATGGACCGCCATTCAATGGACAAGACTTCGTCAACTTTGCTGAGCATATTGGATTCAAACACCGCCGTGTGATGCCACTACATCCTCAAGCAAATGGAGAAGTCGAGAGATTCATGCAACCTCTCATGAAAGTGGTACGCTGTGCTCATGCCGAAGGACGATCCTGGAACCAAGCTATGTATGCTTTTCTCAGGAACTACCGTGCAACACCGCATGGAACACTGGGCAAGTCGCCTGGCGAACTTTTATTTGGACGTCCAATGAGGATCTCATTACCTGTCATGCCAGCCGAGGTAACGGATAAACGTCTCGCTCAGAAGGATGCACTAGCCAAGGGCAAAATGAAAATTGCTCATGATCAACGTGCAAAGGAACAATTCATAAAGGTTGGAGACACTGTTCTAGTTAAAAAGAAAAAAAAGGGAAAGCTAGATATGCCGTATGATACAAAACCAAATAAAGTGATTAGTGTAAAAGGAAATATGGTAACAGCGAGTAATAGAGATCATAGTATAACATGTAATATGGCCTATTTCAAAGTGATTCCAACTAGTGTAGAAAATGATGAAGTGCAAAATCGTACAAACTATAAAGAAAAAAATAGTTATAACCCGACAAACAATTCATCAACGGATGTTATTGTATTTGGGGACTCTCGTTCTAAAGTCATGTTAAACGCCCTACACGATTTGATGATTAATTGTGTTCCAACGTAATGCAAAGTATTTACTTATTATTGTAAATTAACTTTAATATTGTTTGAATAATGCAGATCTCTCATTCAATATTTTGTAACTTTTTATTACAGTTTTCTTTCATGTTTGCATATGTATTTTTAACATTGAAATCCTGTGTGGTAAAGACTAAGTTGTTTAAATTCTTTTTGTGCTTAATTAATGTTAAATGTATGCAATATCTCTTGATATGTTAATAACTTTGTGTCAATAACTTTGCTTTGTGCTACAAGCATGGTAGACATCCTGTATTCATTCTTTTTAAAGAAAAGGAGGGATGTCATGTTCACAGAAAACGGTACCATCCGTTTTCTATGTGCAGCGGCTCAGACGCCAAGAGAAGGTAAACAGAGAGTGTACAGGATGCTACCAGCTTGGAAGCAGCTAGTCATGTAATCGTTTGTAAGTATTAAAGTCAGTAACCAAGCCATGGCTTTATATCAACCCTATAACCAAGACTTCCTCAGCTACACACAAACACCACAGCTGCTACACCATGAGGTTTCCTCGAGCAACTATGGTGCTTCACCACCTCTACAAAAGCACGTGACACTCCTCTTCACTGCTTCTCCTCACAGCTCGAGGTCCTCTTCTCCACTACCTTGGAGTCTCATCAACTACTCCCTCTGTGCTGGCTTCGAAGTTCTCAGCAACTTCTTCCCCAAAGACAAACCTGCAACCCATTGACACTCCAATAAAAATATTTCCCCTTAAACACATAAACCAAAAATAACCACACAATATGTTTGCCTCCTACATCTATCTGCTCTCTTCATACTGTGAGAGTGGACTCCCCCGTTTTGGGCTGGGCCATGCTCCACCTCGCCCGGCGGGCCTCACTCACTCTGGGAGGGTCCTCCACAGTCCTGTAATATGAGGGGGAGGATCCTCCACAGTCCAGTAATATGAGGGGCCTCGTAGCCTGGTGGATAGCGCGCAGGACTCGTAATTCTGTGGCGCGGGTTCGATTCCCGCACGAGGCAGAAACAAATGGGCAAAGTTTCTTTCACCCTAAGTGCCCCTGTTACCTAGCAGTAAATAGGTACCTGGGAGTTAGTCAGCTGTCACGGGCTGCATCCTGGGGGTGTGTGTGTGTGTGTGTGGTGTGGGGGGAAAAAAAAGTAGTTAGTAAACAGTTGATTGACAGTTGAGAGGCGGGCCAAAAGAGCAAAGCTCAACCCCCGCAAAAACATAACTAGTAAACACAGTCAGGAGCTGGGCTCCCTCAGTCACCTACCTGCCAGCGCTCAGAGGAGACGGATGTCGCTCCGCCCTCCTAGACGTTCCTCCTTCTCCACACTCTTATTTCAGGCTTTCTCTTTATCAAAACATGTCAAACTTATCAATAAACTTTGCTACTGTCGCTGGGCACACGACCAACTACAAGTAATCACTATAGACTGGCTTAAATCATGCTTACCACAGATTGCCTAGTCGAGGGCGCTCCTCCCTCTGACGGAGTCTGGTCAGGGCACTCCCACGGCCCACGATAATGTCTCTGGGTGGCTTAATAAACACTCCTCGCCGTCCAGGACTTGAGACCACAACGTTCCCAGCTCGATTCCACAGCTGGCACGTCTGCACACTTCTCTTCTCTTGGAGATATATCACTAGGGGTTCCTTTCTGACAGGAGCTCAAACGGAGCACAGCTTACCCCTGCGATATCCGGCACTCAAGTGCGTGTCAAAGCCCTCCAGAAGCGAGCCTCACGCCTCCAGCAAATAATCCACATCTCCTAACCAGTCATGTATCTATTTTCTTATTCACTGCCCATAATCTCAAATTATTTATTAAATCCAACTAACTATTTTACACCTGTGTTATCACCTCTATATTTCCTAGACCTTTTAGTCAGGTCAGGCTTGATAGAATAATTCTCAAAGGGGAGACTCGTTTTTCGGCTGCCTGGGATCATAACATGACTCAACCTAAATTGCTGCATAGCCGCATCAGGAGAAAAACAACAGTAAATGAACAGGTTATGAAATTAAGGATAGGGGCAGAAGGATTCACTACAAACGACAAGGAAGTGTGTGAGGAACTGAATAAAAAATTCCAGGAGGTCTTGACCTTAGAGGAAGGAGAAATCCCAGAGATAAGAGAGGGAATAGCTAACCAGGAACCACTGGAAGAGTTTGAGACTACCAGCGGGGAAGTAAGGAAGTGTTTACACCTAGAGTTTGATGTGACAAAGGCTATAGGCCCAGAAGGAATCTCCCCTTGGATACTAAAGGAAGGAGCAGAAGAACTGTGCCTACCACTTTCCATAGTGTATAACAAATCACTGGCAACAGGGGAACTGTGAGAAATTTGGAAAGCAGCTAATGTAGTCCCGATATACAAGAAAGGGGATAGACAGGAGGCACAGAATTACAGGCCAGTGTCCCTAACCTGCATACCATGCAAGCTGATGGAGAAGATTGTGCGAAGAAAGCTAGTGGAGGACCTGGAGCGAAAGAACTTTGTAACACAGCATCAACATGGGTTCAGGGATGGCAGGTCCTGCCTCACAGGGTTACTTGAATTCTACGACCAGGCAACAAAAATAAGGCAAGAAAGAGAAGGGTGGGCAGACTGCATATTTTTGGATTGTCAGAAAGCCTTTGATACAGTGCCACACAAGAGGCTAGTGAAAAAGCTGGAGATGCAGGCTGGAGTGAAAGGGAAAGTACTCCATTGGATAAAGGAGCACCTAAGCAAGAGGAGACAACGAGTCAGTGTGAGGGGTGAGGTCTCAGATTGGCGAGACGTTACGAGTGGAGTCCCGCAGGGGTCTGTCCTTGGGCCTATACTGTTTCTGATGTATGTAAATGATCTCCCAGAGGAGTATAGAATCGTTTCTCTCAATGTTTGCCGATGATGCAAAAATTATGAGGAGGATTGAAACTGAGGACGATAGTAGGAGGCTACAAGACGTGACTCGGGATTTTCTTCGCAGTTATGCTGCGGCACGCCTTTGGATCTGTAACGGAAGGCATTTACCTCCGGACCAGGTCGGATGGAAAGCTCTTTAACCTCGCCAGGCTGAGAGACAAGACGAAGGTTCGGGTGAGGTGTCTGCGCGACTTCCTTTTTGCTGACGACGCAGCAGTCACTGCTCACTCAGCCGAAGACCTCCAACGACTCATAACCCGCTTCAGCGAGGCCTCTCAGGCTTTCAGACTCGCCATCAGTCTGAAGAAAACACAAGTCATGGGACAAGGAGTGGACTCCCCACATGACATCGGCATCTCCGATTCCAAACTGGAAGTCGTTCACGACTTCGTGTGCCTGGGCTCGACAATCTCTGACTCCCTCTCTCTTGATACGGAGCTAAACAAACGCATTGGTAAGGCATCTACTACCATGTCCAGACTGACAAAGAGAGTGTGGGCCAACAATAGGCTAACTGAGTATACTAAGATTCAGGTTTACAGAGTCTGTTCTGAGCACTCTCCTTTATGGCAGTGAGTCTTGGACACGCCGCGCCCGTCAGGAAAGACAGTTGAATGCCTACCACATATGCTGCCTTCGACACATCTTGGACATCACCTGGCAGGACAAGGTGACAAACAACAACGTCTTGGGGAGAGCAAGAATCACCAGCATGTACACAATGCTGAAACAGAGACGAATGCGCTGGCTCGGGCACGTTGTGCGAATGAGCGACGGCAGGATCCCCAAGAATCTCCTGTACGGAGAGCTGATGCAGGGAAAGCGTCCAACAGGCAAGCCCCAGCTATGGTACAAAGACGTATGCAAGAGGGACCTGAAAGCCATGGACGTCGATCTTGCTATATGGGAGACACTGGCTGCAGACCGTTCAGCCTGGGGGCAGTCTGTTCAAAGAGGTCTCTCCAAGTTCGAGGAGTCACTTGCCAAGGAATCGGAGGCAAAGAGACAGAGAAGGAAAGCCGGTAGCCAGGAAGACAGACCAGAATCGGACTTCGTTTGTGCTCGGTGTGGGATGGACTGCCACTCTCGGATTGGCCTCATCAGTCACACCAGACGCTGCACCAGGATTGACAACTAGGGCGCAACTCCATAGTCTCCCGAGACTGAAGGATGCCTACTCTATATATATATATATATATATATATATATATATATATATATATATATATATATATATATATATATATATATATATATATATATGTCGTACCTAGTAGCCAGAACTCACTTCTCAGCCTACTATTCAAGGCCCGATTTGCCTAATAAGCCAAGTTTTCCTGAATTAATATATTTACTATAATTTTTTTCTTATGAAATGATAAAGCAACCCTTTTCTCTATGTATGAGGTCAATTTTTTTTTATTGGAGTTAAAATTAACGTAGATATATGACCGAACCTAACCAACCCTACCTAACCTAACCTAACCTATATTTATAGGTAAGGTTAGGTTAGGTAGCCAAAAAAAGCTAGGTTAGGTTAGGTTAGGTAGGTTAGGTAGACGAAAAAACATTAATTCATGAAAACTTGGCTTATTAGGCAAATCGGGCCTTGAATAGTAGGCTGAGAAGTGCGTTCTGGCTATTAGGTACGACATATATATATATATATATATATATATATATATATATGTCGTACCTAATAGCCAGAACGCACTTCTCAGCCTACTATTCAAGGGCCGATTTGCCTAATAAGCCAAGTTTTCATGAATTAATGTTTTTTCGTCTACCTAACCTACCTAACCTAACCTAACCTAGCTTTTTTTGGCTACCTAACCTAACCTTACCTATAAATATAGGTTAGGTTAGGTTAGGTAGGGTTGGTTAGGTTCGGTCATATATCTACGTTAATTTTAACTCCAATAAAAAAAATTGACCTCATACATAGAGAAAAGGGTTGCTCTATCATTTCATAAGAAAAAAATTATAGTAAATATATTAATTCAGGAAAACTTGGCTTATTAGGCAAATCGGGCCTTGAATAGTAGGCTGAGAAGTGAGTTCTGGCTACTAGGTACGACATATATATATATATATATATATATGTCGTACCTAGTAGCCAGAACTCACTTCTCAGCCTACTATGCAAGGCCCGATTTGCCTAATAAGCCAAGTTTTACTGAATTAATATATTTTCTCTAATTTTTTTCTTATGAAATGATAAAGCTAGCCATTTCATTATGTATGAGGTCAATTTTTTTTAATTGGAGTTAAAATTGACGTAGATATATGACCGAACCTAACCAACCCTACCTAACCTAACCTAACCTATCTTTATAGGTTAGGTTAGGTTAGGTAGCCGAAAACGTTAGGTTAGGTTAGGTTAGGTAGGTTAGGTAGTCGAAAAAACATTAATTCATGAAAACTAGGCTTATTAGGCAAATCGGGCCTTGCATAGTAGGCTGAGAAGTGCGTTCTGGCTACTAGGTACGACATATATATATATATATATATATATATATATATATATATATGTCGTGCCTAGTAGCCAGAATGCACTTCTCAGCCCACTATGCAAGGATCGATTTGCCTAATAAGCCAAGTTTTGCTGAATTAATATATTTTATCTTAATTTTTTTCTTATGAAATGATAAAGCTACCCATTTCATTATGATTGAGGTCAACTTTTTAATGGAGTTAAAATTAACGAAGATATATGACCGAACCTAACCAACCCTACCTAACCTAACCTATCTTTATAGGATAGGTTAGGTTAGGTAGCCGAAAAAGATAGGTTAGGTTAGGTAGGTTAGGTAGTCGAAAAATAATTAATTTATGAAAACTTGGCTTATTAGGCAAATCGGGCCTTGCATAGTAGGCTGAGAAGTGCGATCTGGCTGCTAGGAAGACATATATATATATATATATATATATATATATATATGTCGTACCTAATAGCCAGAACGCACTTCTCAGCCTACTATTCAAGGCCCGATTTGCCTAATAAGCCAAGTTTTCATGAATTAATGTTTTTTCGTCTACCTAACCTACCTAACCTAACCTAACCTAGCTTTTTTTGGCTACCTAACCTAACCTTACCTATAAATATAGGTTAGGTTAGGTTAGGTAGGGTTGGTTTGGTTCGGTCATATATCTACGTTAATTTTAACTCCAATAAAAAAAAATTGACCTCATACATAGAGAAAAGGGTTGCTTTATCATTTCATAGGAAAAAAATTATAGTAAATATATTAATTCAGGAAAACTTGGCTTATTAGGCAAATTGGGCCTTGAATAGTAGGCTGAGAAGTGAGTTCTGGCTACTAGGTACGACATATATATATATATATATATATATATATATATATATATATGTCGTACCTAGCAGCCAGAACGCACTTCTCAGCCTACTATGCAAGTCCCGATTTGCCTAATAAGCCAAGTTTTTATGATTTAATATTTTTTCGACTACCTAACCTACCTAACCTAACCTAACCTAACTTTTTCGGCTACCTAATCTAACCTAACCTATGAAGATAGGTTAGGTTAGGTTAGATAAGGTTGGTTAGGTTCGGTCATATATCTACGTTAATTTTAACTCCATTAAAAAAAAATTGACCTCATACATAATGAAATGGGTAGCTTTATAATATCATAAGAAAAAAAATTAGAGAAAATATATTAATTCAGGAAAACTTGGCTTATTAGGCAAATCGGGCCTTGCATAGTAGGCTGAGAAATGCGTTCTGGCTACTAGGTACGTCATATATATATATATATATATATATATATATATATATATATATATATATATATATATATATATATATATATATATATATATATATATTATTAAATATGACTGAAAAGTAAGATTAATAATTCTAACACGAATTTTCTCTATGTTTCTTATATTTCTTTTCACTGTTGATGGTAACTGAAAAACCAATTCTCCAACATTTATTTTTATTTCTAGTCTGGCGCGACACTTGAACGCGTTTCGTAAAACTTATTACATTTTCAAAGACTTTAGTTTACACACGCACAACTATAACTGAACAGAGTTCAAACAGCTTCGATTTTATACCTGCATTTGGGTGAGGTGATATGTTACAACAGTTTTGGACGCGGTGAAAAAAAACTTTCAACACAAGACAAAACACGAAACAATTGATATAATATTTTGTAAGTTGAAGGGAAGAATGGAAGTAACTGCAAAGGGCCTATTGGCCCATATTTCTTGATGCTTCTATATTGGTGCGGAGTCTTGAAGTGGGTAGAAAATAGTTGTGCATTAATTGGCTGTTGATTGCTGGTGTCGACTTCTTAATATGTAGTGCCTCACAGATATCAAGACGCCTGCTATCGCTGTATCTATCGATGATTTCCGTGTTTTTTGTTAAGACTTCTCTGGTGATGGTCTGGTTGTGGGAAGAAATTATATGTTCCTTAATGGAGCCCTGTTGCTTATGTATCGTTAATCGCCTGGAAAGAGATGTTGTTGTCTTGCCTATGTACTGAATTCTTTGAGGCTTACAGTCCCCAAGTGGGCATTTGAAGGCATAGACGACATTGGTCTCTTTTAAAGCGTTCTGCTTTGTGTCTTGAAAGTTTCTGATGAGTAGGTTGGCCGTTTTCTTGGTTTTATAATAGATCGTCAATTGTATCTTCTGATTTTTGTCTGTAGGGATAACGTTTCTATTAACAATATCTTTCAGGACCCTTTCCTCCGTTTTATGAGCTGTTGAAAAGAAGTTCCTATAAAATAGTCTAATAAGGGGTACAGGTGTTGTGTTAGTTGTCTCTTCAGAGGTTGCATGGCGTTTCACTTTCCATCTTATGATGTCTTCAACGAAACCATTGGAGAAGCCGTTGTTGACTATGACCTGCCTTACCCTACAGAATTCTTCATCGACTTGCTTCCATCCTGAGCTGTGGCTGAGAGCACGGTCGACATAAGCGTTAACGACACTGCTCTTGTACCTGTCTGGGCAGTCACTGTTGGTATTGAGGCACATTCCTATGTTTGTTTCGTCGAAGACATCATAAGAAGGAAAGTGAAACGCCATGCAACCTCTGAAGAGACAACCAACACAACACCTATACCCCCTATTAGACTATTTTACAGGAACTTCTTTTCCACAGCTCATAAAACGGAGGAAAGGGTCCTGAAAGATATTGTTAATAGAAACGTTATCCCTACAGACAAAAATCAGAGGATACAACTGACGATTTACTATAAAACCAGAAAAACGGCCAGCCTACTCATGAGAAACTCTCCAGACACAAAACAGAACGCTTTAAAAGAGACTAACGTCGTCTATGCCTTCAAATGCCCTCTTGGGGACTGTAAGCTCCAAAAAACCCAGTATATAGGCAAGACAACAACATCTCTTTCTAGGCGTTTAACGATGCATAAGCAACAGGGCTCCATTAAGGAACATATAATCTCTTCCCACAACCAAACCATCGCCAGAGAAATCCTAGTAAACAACACAGAAATCATCGATAGATACAGCGATAGCAGGCGGCTTGACGTTTGCGAGGCATTACACATCAAGAAGTTAACACCAGCAATCAACAGCCAATTAATGCACAACTATATTCTACCCACCTCAAGACTCCGCTCCAATACAGAAGCATCAAGAAATATGGACCAATAGGTTTTCTACAATCACTTCTATTCAATATTGATGAAATTGTGTTGATGAAATTAATACCTTATTAAATACCACCTCACCCCATCCACCTCACTCAAATGTAGATATAAACAAAATCGGAGATGTGTAAGTTCTATTCAGTTGTGTATGTGTTAACTAAAGTCTTTGAAAATGTAATAAGTTTTACGAAATGCGCTCAAGTGTCGCGTCAGACTAGAAATAAAAATGAATTTTGGAGAATTGATTTTTGAATTACCTCCAACAGTGAAAAGAAATGTACGAAAGATTGAGAAAATTCGTGTTAGAATTATTAATCTTACTTTTTCGGTCATATTTAATAATATATGTCTACAGGAAAGACTGCTACCAAAATATTAATATATATATATATATATATATATATTATATATATATATATATATATATATATATATATATATATATATATATATATATATATATATATATATATATATATATATATATATATATATATATATATATATATATATATGTCATACCTAGTAGCCAGAACTCACTTTTTGGCCTACTATTCAAGGCCCGATTTGCCTAATAAGCCAAGTTTTCCTGAATTAATATATATTTTCTAATTTTTTTCTTATGAAATGATAAAGCTACCCATTTCATTATGTATGAGGTCAATTTTTTTTTATTGAAGTTAAAATTAACGTAGATATATGACCAAACCTAACCAACCCTACCTAACCTAACCTAACCTATCTTTATAGGTTAGGTTTGGTTAGGTAGCCGAAAAAGTTAGGTTAGGTTAGGTTAGGTAGGTTAGGTAGTCGAAAAACAATTAATTCATGAAAACTTGGCTTATTAGGCAAATCGGGCCTTGCATAGTATGCTGAGAAGTGCGTTCTGGCTACTAGGTACGACATATATATATATATATATATATATATATATATATATATATATATATATATATATATATATATATATATATATATATATATATATATATATATATATATGCAACAATGATCACAAAAACACTGATCCAAGTATGCAGAATAACCACATATGAAAAAAAGAAAATGCTTAACGCGTTTTCGGCTAATTCGCCTTCATCAGAGCAAAGTAGAATGAAGATAAGATTGCTGATCAGACCTTTATATCCGCCTGGGCAGATCACCTGACCACCAAAAATAGTGGAGGAAAGGAATTATAAGAAAGAAGGTAACTGCAGAAGGCCTATTGGCCCATACAAGGCAGCTCCTATTAATATCTCCAAGTGCCATACGTGTTAAATGATTGCTATATTGAATATATATATATTCGGCAAATTAGCCGAAAACGCGTTAAGCATTTTCTATTTTTCATATGTGGTTATTCTGCATATATATATATATATATATATATATATATATATATATATATATATATATATATATATATATATATATATATATATATATATTATATATATATATATATATATATATATATATATATATATATATATATATATATATATATATATATATTATATATATATATATATATATATATATATATATATATATATATATATAATATATATATATATATATATATATATATATAATATATATATATATATATATATATATATATATATATAATATATATATATATATATATATATATATATATATATATATATATATATATGACAATGTCAGACCACGGAGGAAAAATGAAACAGGAAATTTCCTTAAGTACTTTCGTATATTAAATACATCTTCAGAAGGTGATGTATACCTTCTGAAGATGTATTTAATATACGAAAGTACTTAAGGAAATTTCCTGTTTCATTTTCCTCCGTGGTCTGACATTGTCACATTCTTAATCACGTGTTTATTTTCGTGATATACACACATATATATATATATATATATATATATATATATATATATATATATATATATATATATATATATATATATATATATATATATATATATATATATATATTTATATATATATATATATATATTGTACCTAGTAGCCAGAACGCACTTCTCAGCCTAATATGCAAGGCCCGATTTGCCTAATAAGCCAAGTTTTCATGAATTTATTGCTTTTGTACTACCTAACCTAACCTAACCTAACTTTTTCAGCTACGTAACCTAACCTAACCTATAAAGATAGGTTAGGTTAGGTTAGGTAGGGTTGGTTAGGTTCGGTCATATATCTACGTTAATTTTAACTCCAATAAAAAAAAATTGACCTCATACATAATAAAATGGGTAGCTTTATCATTTCATAAGAAAAAAAATAAGAACAAATATATATATATATATATATATATATATATATATATATATATATATATATATATATATATATATATATATATATATATATATATATATATATATATATATATATATGTCGTCCTAGTAGCCAGAACGCACTTCTCAGCCTTCTATACAAGGCCCGATTTGCCTAATGAGCCAAGTTTTCCTGAATTATATATTTTCTTTAATTTTTTTCTTATGAATGATAAAGCTACCCGTTTCATTATGTATGAGGTCAATTTTTTTATTGGAGTTAAAATTAACGTAGATATATGACCGAACCTAACCAACCCTACCTAACCTAACCTAACCTATCTCTATAGGTTAGGTTCGGTTAGGTAGCCGAAAAAGTAGGTTAGGTTAGGTAGTCGAAAAACAATTAATTCATGAAAACTTGGCTTATTAGGCAAATTGGGCCTTGCATAGTAGGCTGAGAAGTGCGCGTTCTGGCTACTAGGTACGACATATATATATATATATATATATATATATATATATATATATATATATATATATATATATATATATATATATATATATATATATATATATATATATATATATATATATATAACTTTTTAGACACTCAACCCACCAGGGGACTCGAACACTGGCCAACAAGGTGGCAGTTGCATGCTGTATCCACTACACCATACTTCAAAGCCATAATAAGAGAGGTAGGAATTCTGGGGTATTTAACCAACGAGAACTCCAATCCTCTCCCAGGCGATGAGATAGTGTGGGACCTCTGATGCTCTTCCATCGGTTCCTGTTATATGGGAAAACTCAGTGCCAAATGCTAATGCACAGACTACCCTATTCCAGTAGCTGAAGTTTATAACTTTTTAGACACTCAACCCACCAGGGGACTCGAACACTGGCCAACAAGGTGGCAGTTGCATGCTGTATCCACTACACCATACTTCAAAGCCATAATAAGAGAGGTAGGAATTCTGGGGTATTTAACCAACTAGAACTCCAATCCTCTCCCAGGCGATGAGATAGTGTGGGACCTCTGATGCTCTTTCATCGGTTCCTGTTATATGGGAAAACTCAGTGCCAAATGCTTAATGCACAGACTACCCAATTCCAGTAGCTGAAGTTTATAACTTTTTAGACACTCAACCCACCAGGGGACTCGAACACTGGCCAACAAGGTGGCAGTTGCATGCTGTATAAACTACACCATACTTCAAAGCCATAATAAGAGAGGTAGGAATTCTGGGGTATTTAACCAACCAGAACTCCAATCCTCTCCCAGGCGATGAGATAGTGTGGGACCTCTGATGCTCTTTCATCGGTTCCTGTTATATGGGAAAACTCAGTGCCAAATGCTTAATGCACAGACTACCCTATTCCAGTAGCTGAAGTTTATAACTTTTTAGACACTCAACCCACCAGGGGACTCGAACACTGGCCAAAAAGGTGGCAGTTGCATGCTGTATCCACTACACCATACTTCAAAGCCATAATAAGAGAGGTAGGAATTCTGGGGTATTTAACCAACCAGAACTCCAATCCTCTCCCAGGCGATGAGATAGTGTGGGACCTCTGATGCTCTTTCATCGGTTTCTGTTATATGGGAAAACTCAATGCCAAATGCTTAATGCACAGACTACCCTATTCCAGTAGCTGAAGTTTATAACTTTTTAGACACTCAACCCACCAGGGGACTCGAACACTGGCCAACAAGGTGGCAGTTGCATGCTGTATCCACTACACCATACTTCAAAGCCATAATAAGAGACGTAGGAATTCTGGGGTATTTAACCAACCAGAACTCCAATCCTCTCCAAGGCGATGAGATAGTGTGGGACCTCTGATGCTCTTTCATCGGTTCCTGTTATATGGGAAAACTCAGTGCCAAATGCTTAATGCACAGACTACCCTATTCCAGTAGCTGAAGTTTATAACTTTTTAGACACTCAACCCACCAGGGGACTCGAACACTGGCCAACAAGGTGGCAGTTGCATGCTGTATCCACTACACCATACTTCAAAGCCATAATAAGAGAGGTAGGAATTCTGGGGTATTTAACCAACCAGAACTCCAATCCTCTCCCAGGCAATGAGATAGTGTGGGACCTCTGATGCTCTTTCTTCAGTTCCTGTTATATGGGAAAACTCAGTGCCAAATGCTTAATGCACAGACTACCCTATTCCAGTAGCTGAAGTTTATAACTTTTTAGACACTCAACCCACCAGGGAACTCGAACACTGGCCAACAAGGTGGCAGTTACATGCTGTATTCACTACACCATACTTCAAAGCCATAATAAGAGAGGTTGGAATTCTAGGGTATTTAACCAACCAGAACTCCAATCCTCTCCCAGGCGATGAGATAGTGTGGGACCTCTGATGCTCTTTCATCGGTTCCTGTTATATGGGAAAACTCAGTGCCAAATGCTTAATGCACAGACTACCCTATTCCAGTAGCTGAAGTTTATAACTTTTTAGACACTCAACCCACCAGGGGATTCGAACACTGGCCAACAAAGTGGCAGTTGCATGCTGTATCCACTACACCATACTTCACAGCCATAATAAGAGAGGTAGGAATTCTGGGGTATTTAACCAACCAGAACTCCAATCTTCTCCCAGGCGATGAGATAGTGTGGGACCTCTGATGCTCTTTCATCGGTCTCTGTTATATGGGAAAACTCAGTGCCAAATGCTTAATGCACAGACTACCCTATTCCAGTAGCTGAAGATTTGTAACTTTTTAGACACTCAACCCACCAGGGGACTCGAACACTGGCCAACAAGGTGGCAGTTGCATGCTGTACCCACTACACCATACTTCAAAGCCATAATAAGAGAGGTAGGAATTCTGGGGTATTTAACCAACCAGAACTCCAATCTTCTCCCAGGCGATGAGATAGTGTGGGACCTCTAATGCTCTTTCATCGGTTCCTGTTATATGGGAAAACTCAGTGCCAAATGCTTAATGCACAGACTACCCTATTCCAGTAGCTGAAGTTTATAACTTTTTAGACACTCAACCCACCAGGGGACTCGAACTCTGGCCAACAAGGTGGCAGTTGCATGCTGTATCCACTGTACCATACTTCAAAGCCATAATAAGAGAGTGTGGGATGCTCTTTCATCGGTTTCTGTTATATGGGGGGTATTTAACCAACCAGAACTCCAATCCTCTCCAGGCGATGAGATAGTGTGGGACCTCTGATTGCTCTTTCATCGGTTCCTGTTATATGGGAAAACTCAGTGCCAAATGCTTAATGCACAGACTACCCTATTCCAGTAGCT
>NW_025552064.1:0-42500 GCF_020424385.1 Procambarus clarkii
TCCTGTAGAGTGTTGGTAACTATAGGGTCTCTGGTCCTGTAGAGTGTTGGTAACTATAGGGCCTCTGGTCCTGTAGAGTGTTGGTAACTATAGGGCCACTGGTCCTGTAGAGTGTTGGTAACTATAGGGCCTCTGGTCCTGTAGAGTGTTGGTAACTATAGGGCCTCTGGTCCTGTAGAGTGTTGGTAACTATAGGGCCACTGGTCCTGTAGAGTGTTGGTAACTATAGGGCCTCTGATCCTGTAGAGTGTTGGTAACTATAGGGCCACTGGTCCTGTAGAGTGTTGGTAACTATAGGGCCTCTGCTCCTGTAGAGTGTTGGTAACTATAGGGCCTCTGGTCCTGTAGAGTGTTGGTAACTATAGGGCCACTGGTCCTGTAGAGTGTTGGTAACTATAGGGCCTCTGGTCCTGTAGAGTGTTGGTAACTATAGGGCCTCTGGTCCTGTAGAGTGTTGGTAACTATAGGGCCTCTGGTCCTGTAGAGTGTTGGTAACTATAGGGCCTCTGGTCCTGTAGAGTGTTAGTAACTATAGAGCATCTGGTCCTGTAGAATGTTGGTCGAGAAAAGTTAGGTCTCACTCCTCTTATTACACATAAAATTCCCCTTGAACAAGGAACTGCGCCTATTTATGTACCAGCTTACCGTCTTCCCCATTCTCAGAGAGCAGAAGCCGATAGACTTGTAGAGGAAATGTTACAGAGTGATGTAATTGAATCGAGTAATTCGCCATGGAACACTCCATTTATTCTTGTACCAAAGCGAGATGGGACTTGGAGACCTGTAATCGATTATCGGAAGCTTAACAGAGTAACGATACCTGATCGTTTCCCACTTCCAGTTCTAAATGATTTGCTGCAAAGTATTGGTCGAAATAAAGTATTCTCAACATTAGATTTGTTGCAGGGATTCTGGCAAATCTCCCTTGATGAGGAAAGTAAACAATTGACAGCCTTTAGTACTCCCAATGTTCATTTTCATTTCAAAAGAATGCCATTTGGTTTGCGGAGTAGTCCAATAACCTTTTCACGGCTCATGACAAATCTATTTCGTAGATTGATAGGAAGTACACTTCTAGTTTACCTTGATGATCTCATAATCATGTTGCAAGGTTACCTTGAGGCTACCTTGAGGTTACCTTGAGGTGCTTCCGGGGCTTAGCGTCCCCACGGCCCGGTCGTTGACCAGGCCTCCTGGTTGCCGGACTGATCAATGTGTTCAGACTCATTTCCAGAACCTTGAGAAAGTACTTGCAAAGCTCGCTGAAGCTAATTTAAAAATAAAGCTTGCAAAATGTTCATTTTTAAAGGAGAAGATTAATTTTCTAGGTCATACAGTTACACCTTCAGGTATTACATTGATTGAATCAAAGATTATTGCTGCCCGTGATTTTCCAACGCCTCGTACCGCAGAAGCCGTAAGACAGTTCAGAGGTCTCGTAGGATTTTATCATTCATTTATTGCTGGATTCTCTATTATAGCCGCTCCACTTTATAAGTTGCAAAGAAAAGATGAAACCTTTGTTTGGGGAGAGGCCCAGGATCAGTCATTCAAAAAACTCAAGTCAGCCTTGATTTCGTCACCTGTCCTTAGGTACCCAGATTTTTCTAAACCTTTTACGTTGGTTACAGATGCTAGTGACATAGGTTTAGGTGCTGCATTACTTCAAACAGAAGGTCACAGAGATCATGCAATAGCTTATGCTAGCCGTACATTATCTAAAGAAGAGAAAAATTTTAATGCAACAGAACGAGAAGCCTTGGCAGTTGTCTGGGCACTTAAACATTTCAAGGATACAATTTATAATTACCCAGTTCATGTTCTTACAGATAACAAACCATTAATTCCCTTGTTCAAAAATAAGAATCCAGTTGGAAAGTTTGCTAGATATTTGCTCACAATTCAAGAATTCAATCCCACATTTGGTTATATTCCAGGAAAGCAAAATGTTGTAGCCGATGCGTTTTCTCGACACATAGCTGCAATAGAGTTAAATTACCCAGCATTAAATGCTACAGTAGTCGAGACGGAACAAAGACAAGACCCCATATGGGCACTCGTCATTAAATTTTTGACTAAGCAAGACACTCGCCCGATTCATAAACCGCCGGTACCATTGAAAGAATTAGTTATGTTGGACAATTTACTGTGTAGAGTAGTAAAGCTAGGGACAGCCCCGAGGAAATGTTGTCAGTTAGTTGTTCCAGCTGTCTTGGTACCAACTGTGTTAAAAATTATCCATGATGCTCCTGCAAGTGCACATCCAGGAAAGGATCGTACACTCCAACAAGGTCGATTGAAGTATTTTTGGCCAAAAATTGCTAAGGAGATTGCTCATTATTTTGACAGATGTTTAACTTGCTTACAGCACAAGGGACATGTAATCCAATTCAGGTGTACCCAGCAACTAAAGGTCCTTGGGAACGAGTAACGATGGATTTATTGACAAATTTTGCGGAAACGGAGAAAAGGAACAAACATTTGCTTGTAATGGTCGATAATTTTTCACAGTTTTGCGAACTAGTTCTTATCCCGAACAAAACAGCAGAAACTATAGCCAGCGCATTCTATGAGCAAATAATTTGTAGATATAGTATGCCTAAAGTAATCCTTTCAGATAATGGTCCAGAATTCAGTAATAGTATTTTAACTAGCTTGTGTGATTTATATAACATTAAAAAATGTAGTATTATGCCCTATAATCCAGCAAGTAATGGACTAGCCGAATGTACTAATAGGAAAGTGTTAGATGCCTTGAGAGTCACGTTGAATTTCGATAACAACGATTGGGATGATTTTATACCCTTAATTCAGTGTGATATAAATTCTTCAATTAATGTTTCTACAGGTGACACACCTCACGCTATTCTTTATGGTACAGATAAGATCCTCCCTAATGAAGTGATTAACGTACTTCCTACTCTCTTATATAACGTAGATGATTTTGTTCAAGTGAAGCGTAGACAAATGCAACTAGTATTCAAGAAAATACAAGAACAACTGTCCAAAGCAACAGCCGAGTTCACTCTAGCAAGGAATGCACGAGCTAAACCCAGTAAGATAACTATCGGATCTGTAGTAATTATACTTAAGCAGCACAGGTCTGACCCTATGTACACGTTAACTAAGAAATTTTTGGGTCCATATATGGTAACCGAGCTTATCAAAGGTAACAAGTACAGACTTAAAAACTTAGTAACAGGAGAGTATATAAATGAACATTTAGACCACATGAAGTTAGCTAAAATGACTGTTGACGAGACTGATGAGGAAGATGACAATGAACTTACCCAGACAGATACTCCTACTCGGACACCACCTTCTGTGGTTGACAGACCACTTGATGTTCAGCAACCCCCATACTAGCACTTATAATCTTAGATCTAGACCTCTCGTTTCAACCGTGCACTCACCACACGTCCATTGGCTAGATGTTAACGAGGATATCTCTCAAGATGATAGTTTGTCGCATGAAGTTTCATCTGTTCCGGACCTTCAGTCAGAGCCAGAGTTGTATAGTGCTCTGGATGAGCTCGGTGTAGATATCCGCAGAATTTATAATTGAGTGCACTCTGCAGTTATTCTGTTTGTTTTGGAAAAAAAAAATCATTTACAGTATTTCTACCACATGTGTCTTATTATCACCATTATATATAATGTATAGTTTTCTCAACTTTATTTTGTTATAAATTAGATGCCATTGTTAAGTCTACCACCATTTGTATTTTTACAGTGCTTGTCATAAGAGTTATTATTGTTCTAGCAACCACATTGAGGCCAGTGAATCCTGACTGCTATCACGCAGATGTTAGTCTTCTTGATCCAGGTCTTGTATATAGCTTGTAAATATATTGCACATTAAATATATTGTACATTGGTCTTGTAAATATATTGTACATTAATAAGAAAAAAAATCATTATCTAATCTTAAAATTCATTTGTGGTTGTAAGGTCAGAACTTGTTCCATTAATGCAATAATTGTTTAATTTTGTATGGTTTTCAAGCACATGCCATTGACACATGTTAATAATTTTGTTTAGGCAATACCTTGAGTTGTATTGTTCATATCTGATAAGTAGACATACACATCCACATGATTTTTCACACCTGATCTTCTTTCAATGTTTATTATGCAAATTTCACATGTAAGCCATTATTGAATGCCACCGAGGTCCTGTCAGTATCATTGTAACTATATAGCTAGCCAGAGCTTGTCGACGAGGGACGTCGACTTGGTAGCGTGTCCGAGCGGTGTTTTACTCAAATTGAATGCCCGTTGAGACATAACCAATCACAGGCAAGTAGGCCTCTGACGTCATGCCAGACAGACAGTCACCAGCCATCCTCCCAGCAGCCTCAGTTCTCCCGACAGACTCAGAGTAGGTGGACCTCGGCTGGCCAGATATACGTCTTGTTGTCTCAGTCAATAAATATACAGAAGTGCCTACTGTGTCTACATTCAACCCCGCAAGGCAACGAATAAATGTTGACCTTATACGGCACTGCATCACGTGTGTGGACCTGGCCTGCACCACGTGTGTGGACGTGGCCTGCATCACGTGTGTGGACGTGGCCTGCACCACGTGTGTGGACGTGGCCTGCATCACGTGTGTGGACGTGGCCTGCACCACGTGTGTGGACGTGGCCTGCATCACGTGTGTGGACCTGGCCTGCACCACGTGTGTGGACGTGGCCTGCACCACGAGTGTGGACGTGGCCTGCACCACGTGTGTGGACGTGGCCTGCACCACGTGTGTGGACGTGGCCTGCACCACGAGTGTGGACGTGGCCTGCACCACGTGTGGACGTGGCCTGCATCACGTGTGTGGACGTGGCCTGCATCACGTGTGTGAACGTGGCCTGCACCACGAGTGTGGACGTGGCCTGCACCACGTGTGGACGTGGCCTGCATCACGTGTGGACGTGGCCTGCACCACGTGTGGACGTGGCCTGCATCACGTGTGGACGTGGCCTGCATCACGTGTGGACGTGGTCTGCACCACGTGTGGACGTGGTCTGCATCACGTGTGGACGTGGCCTGCATCACGTGTATGGACGTTGCCTGCATCACGTGTGGACATGGCCTGCATCACGTGTGTGGACGTGGCCTGCACCACGAGTGGACGTGGCCTGCACTACGTGTGGACGTGGCCTGCATCACGTGTGTGGACGTGGCCTGCATCACGTGTGTGGACGTGGCCTGCATCACGTGTGTGGACGTGGCCTGCATCACGTGTGTGGACGTGGCCTGCATCACGTGTGGACGTGGCCCTTCACCACGTGTGGACGTGGCCCTTCACCACGTGTGGACGTGGCCTGCATCACATGTGTGGACGTGGCCTGCAGATGATCGGGATCAAGAAATATGTTCAGGGAGAAATCAGTCACAGATTTTGGGTCCTTGGTGTTCTTTCCTTCCCAAAAGTGAATACAAATTGGGAGTAAAGCGTTTCAATCCTTTTGCAAGTGATAACAAGACAATGAATTAGACTGGAGGTACCCTACCCAGTCTGTGTCCTCTTTTATGTAAATTTAGGACATTTAGGTAAATAAGTCTTTAACTTGAAACACGAGAAAGGTGCTTAGTTTACACTAGAAGAAAGTTCTTCATCTAAGCATTGTCATGAGGGATTAAGCTTACCACTGTTGATAAGTCTTTAGCTTACCAGTGTAGAGAGGTCTTTATAGCTTGTACGGAAGATAGTCTTTATCTCTATCAGTACCTCTTAAACTGAATGTCAAGAGTGTACAACCATGTCTGGGACTTCACAACCACACCCACAAGCCTGGTCAAGAGTGTACAACCATGTCTGGGACTTCACAACCACACCCACAAGCCTGGTCAAGAGTGTACAACCATGTCTGGGACTTCACAACCACACCCACAAGCCTGGTCAAGAGTGTTCAACCATGTCTGGGACTTCACAACCACACCCACAAGCCTGGTCAAGAGTGTACAACCATGGTGGAAACTTCACAACCACACCCACAAGCCTGGTCAAGAGTGTACAACCATGGTGGGAACTTCACAACAGCAATAAGCTCACAGAAGAATCATCTGCTCCTTCAACACCATAATAACTAACACTAACAATGGCTTGGTCACCGCACATACCTACTCAGTAGACCAACACTAAATCAATGATATTAACATGAATGGAATCAAAATAATAACTAACAATCTTACGGATTATCATGAATATTTGGTATATGAATGTATATATATGAGAAGAAAAACTGCTATTACATATGCTTCACACTGAAAATATTGTCTAGTTATTTTTGTTGGGTCAATATGTTGTGAAAAGCAGATCACTAATGCTGAACAAAGAGACCAAGATTCTGTCTACATGTGATCAGGATGATATACAGGATAGTAAACTTGTAATAGTCTTGACCGACACGAACCTGTACTGGAGTCAGTACAAGTGTGTGGTATTGACCGCCATCACCACCCAGTACCACAGCCAGAAATAGGACAGATTGTTGCTAATTGCAACCCGCTACACACCCCAAGTCCCTCAACACCAAATTTGCTTAATGGCCGCCAGAAAACTAAACCCGGTGGCACAATACGAAGCCAACAATCATGTCATTAATGCATTACTGACCAACTGCAAGGAAATTGCAGATTATTATTATTTTTAGAATAATAATTATTATTGGCAGGAATAGCTGGTGTGAGGGCTTAGTGAAGGTGGTTATTGTGTGAAGTTATGGCTTATTAACCTGTGTTGTTATTGTTATGTTATTGTTGGGTTAATTTATGGCATTAGGTTAGTGGTGTGTTTTATGGGGGTCAGTTCCACTTTTGTGTGTAGGCACGCGTCCACACGTGGTGCAGGCCACGTCCACACGTGGTGCAGGCCACGTCCACACGTGGTGCAGGCCACGTCCACACGTGGTGTAGGCCGCGTCCACACGTGATGCAGGCCACGTCCACACGTGGTGCAGGCCGCGTCCACACACGTGATGCAGGCCACGTCCACAAATGTGATGCAGGCCACGTCCACACGTGGTGCAGGCAACGTCCACACGCGATGCAGGCCGTGTCCACACGTGGTGCAGGCCACGTCCACACGTGGTGCAGGCCACGTCCACACGTGGTGCAGGCCACGTCCACACGTGGTGTAGGCCGCGTCCACACGTGATGCAGGCCACGTCCACACGTGGTGCAGGCCGCGTCCACACACGTGATGCAGGCCACGTCCACAAATGTGATGCAGGCCACGTCCACACGTGGTGCAGGCAACGTCCACACGCGATGCAGGCCGTGTCCACACGTGGTGCAGGCCACGTCCACACGTGATGCAGGCCACGTCCACACGTGATGCAGGCAACGTCCACACGCGATGCAGGCCGCGTCCACACGTGGTGCAGGCCAAGTCCACACGTGGTGCAGGCCACGTCCACACGTGGTGTAGGCCGCGTCCACACGTGATGCAGGCCACGTCCACACGTGGTGCAGGCCGCGTCCACACACGTGATGCAGGCCACGTCCACAAATGTGATGCAGGCCACGTCCACACGTGGTGCAGGCAACGTCCACACGCGATGCAGGCCGCGTCCACACGTGGTGCAGGCCACGTCCACACGTGATGCAGGCCACGTCCACACGCGATGCAGGCAACGTCCACACGCGATGCAGGCCGCGTCCACACGTGGTGCAGGCCAAGTCCACACGTGGTGCAGGCCACGTCCACACGTGATGCAGGCCACGTCCACACGTGGTGCAGGCCACGTCCACACATGTGATGCAGGCCACGTCCACACATGTGATGCAGGCCACGTCCACACATGTGATGCAGGCCACGTCCACACGTGATGCAAGGCCACGTCCACACGTGGTGCAGGCCACGTCCACACGTGATGCAGGCCACGTCCACACGTGACGCAGGCCACGTCCACACACGTGATGCAGGCCACGTCCACACACGTGATGCAGGCCACGTCCACACGTGATGCAAGGCCACGTCCACACGTGGTGCAGGCCACGTCCACACATGTGATGCAGGCCACGTCCACACGTGGTGCAGGCCACGTCCACACACGTGATGCAGGCCACGTCCACACATGTGATGCAGGCCACGTCCACACATGTGATGCAGGCCACGTCCACACGTGGTGAAGGGCCACGTCCACACGTGGTGAAGGGCCACGTCCACACGTGATGCAGGCCACGTCCACACACGTGATGCAGGCCACGTCCACACACGTGATGCAGGCCACGTCCACACACGTGATGCAGGCCACGTCCACACACGTGATGCAGGCCACGTCCACACGTGGTGCAGGCCACGTCCACTCGTGGTGCAGGCCACGTCCACACACGTGATGCAGGCCATGTCCACACGTGATGCAGGCAACGTCCATACACGTGATGCAGGCCACGTCCACACGTGATGCAGACCACGTCCACACGTGGTGCAGACCACGTCCACACGTGATGCAGGCCACGTCCACACGTGATGCAGGCCACGTCCACACGTGGTGCAGGCCACGTCCACACGTGATGCAGGCCACGTCCACACGTGGTGCAGGCCACGTCCACACTCGTGGTGCAGGCCACGTTCACACACGTGATGCAGGCCACGTCCACAAATGTGATGCAGGCCACGTCCACACGTGGTGCAGGCAACGTCCACACGCGATGCAGGCCGTGTCCACACGTGGTGCAGGCCACGTCCACACGTGATGCAGGCCACGTCCACACGTGATGCAGGCAACGTCCACACGCGATGCAGGCCGCGTCCACACGTGGTGCAGGCCAAGTCCACACGTGGTGCAGGCCACGTCCACACGTGGTGTAGGCCGCGTCCACACGTGATGCAGGCCACGTCCACACGTGGTGCAGGCCGCGTCCACACACGTGATGCAGGCCACGTCCACAAATGTGATGCAGGCCACGTCCACACGTGGTGCAGGCAACGTCCACACGCGATGCAGGCCGCGTCCACACGTGGTGCAGGCCACGTCCACACGTGATGCAGGCCACGTCCACACGCGATGCAGGCAACGTCCACACGCGATGCAGGCCGCGTCCACACGTGGTGCAGGCCAAGTCCACACGTGGTGCAGGCCACGTCCACACGTGATGCAGGCCACGTCCACACGTGGTGCAGGCCACGTCCACACATGTGATGCAGGCCACGTCCACACATGTGATGCAGGCCACGTCCACACATGTGATGCAGGCCACGTCCACACGTGATGCAAGGCCACGTCCACACGTGGTGCAGGCCACGTCCACACGTGATGCAGGCCACGTCCACACGTGACGCAGGCCACGTCCACACACGTGATGCAGGCCACGTCCACACACGTGATGCAGGCCACGTCCACACGTGATGCAAGGCCACGTCCACACGTGGTGCAGGCCACGTCCACACATGTGATGCAGGCCACGTCCACACGTGGTGCAGGCCACGTCCACACACGTGATGCAGGCCACGTCCACACATGTGATGCAGGCCACGTCCACACATGTGATGCAGGCCACGTCCACACGTGGTGAAGGGCCACGTCCACACGTGGTGAAGGGCCACGTCCACACGTGATGCAGGCCACGTCCACACACGTGATGCAGGCCACGTCCACACACGTGATGCAGGCCACGTCCACACACGTGATGCAGGCCACGTCCACACACGTGATGCAGGCCACGTCCACACGTGGTGCAGGCCACGTCCACTCGTGGTGCAGGCCACGTCCACACACGTGATGCAGGCCATGTCCACACGTGATGCAGGCAACGTCCATACACGTGATGCAGGCCACGTCCACACGTGATGCAGACCACGTCCACACGTGGTGCAGACCACGTCCACACGTGATGCAGGCCACGTCCACACGTGATGCAGGCCACGTCCACACGTGGTGCAGGCCACGTCCACACGTGATGCAGGCCACGTCCACACGTGGTGCAGGCCACGTCCACACTCGTGGTGCAGGCCACGTTCACACACGTGATGCAGGCCACGTCCACACACGTGATGCAGGCCACGTCCACACGTGGTGCAGGCCACGTCCACACTCGTGGTGCAGGCCACGTCCACACACGTGGTGCAGGCCACGTCCACACACGTGGTGCAGGCCACGTCCACACTCGTGGTGCAGGCCACGTCCACACACGTGGTGCAGGCCAGGTCCACACACGTGATGCAGGCCACGTCCACACTCGTGGTGCAGGCCACGTCCACACGTGGTGCAGGCCACGTCCACACTCGTGGTGCAGGCCACGTCCACACACGTGGTGCAGGCCACGTCCACACACGTGGTGCAGGCCACGTCCACACTCGTGGTGCAGGCCACGTCCACACACGTGGTGCAGGCCAGGTCCTCTCACGTGATGCAGGCCACGTCCACACACGTGGTGCAGGCCACGTCCACACACGTGATGCAGGCCACGTCCACACACGTGGTGCAGGCCACGTCCACACACGTGATGCAGGCCACGTCCACACACGTGGTGCAGGCCACGTCCACACACGTGGTGCAGGCCACGTCCACACACGTGATGCAGGCCACGTTCACACACGTGGTGCAGGCCACGTCCACACACGTGATGCAGGCCACGTCCACACACGTGGTGCAGGCCACGTCCACACACGTGGTGCAGGCCACGTCCACACACGTGATGCAGGCCACGTCCACACACGTGGTGCAGGCCACGTCCACACACGTGATGCAGGCCACGTCCACACACGTGGTGCAGGCCAGGTCCACACACGTGATGCAGTGCCGTATAAGGTCAACATTTATTCGTTGCCTTGCGGGGTTGAATGTAGACACAGTAGGCACTTCTGTATATTTATTGACTGAGACAACAAGACGTATATCTGGCCAGCCGAGGTCCACCTACTCTGAGTCTGTCGGGAGAACTGAGGCTGCTGGGAGGATGGCTGGTGACTGTCTGTCTGGCATGACGTCAGAGGCCTACTTGCCTGTGATTGGTTATGTCTCAACGGGCATTCAATTTGAGTAAAACACCGCTCGGACACGCTACCAAGTCGACGTCCCTTGTCGACAAGCTCTGGCTAGCTATATAGTTACAATGATACTGACAGGACCTCGGTGGCATTCAATAATGGCTTACATGTGAAATTTGCATAATAAACATTGAAAGAAGATCAGGTGTGAAAAATCATGTGGATGTGTATGTCTACTTATCAGATATGAACAATACAACTCAAGGTATTGCCTAAACAAAATTATTAACATGTGTCAATGGCATGTGCTTGAAAACCATACAAAATTAAACAATTATTGCATTAATGGAACAAGTTCTGACCTTACAACCACAAATGAATTTTAAGATTAGATAATGATTTTTTTTCTTATTAATGTACAATATATTTACAAGACCAATGTACAATATATTTAATGTGCAATATATTTACAAGCTATATACAAGACCTGGATCAAGAAGACTAACATCTGCGTGATAGCAGTCAGGATTCACTGGCCTCAATGTGGTTGCTAGAACAATAATAACTCTTATGACAAGCACTGTAAAAATACAAATGGTGGTAGACTTAACAATGGCATCTAATTTATAACAAAATAAAGTTGAGAAAACTATACATTATATATAATGGTAATAATAAGACACATGTGGTAGAAATACTGTAAATGATTTTTTTTTCCAAAACAAACAGAATAACTGCAGAGTGCACTCAATTATAAATTCTGCGGATATCTACACCGAGCTCATCCAGAGCACTATACAACTCTGGCTCTGACTGAAGGTCCGGAACAGATGAAACTTCATGCGACAAACTATCATCTTGAGAGATATCCTCGTTAACATCTAGCCAATGGACGTGTGGTGAGTGCACGGTTGAAACGAGAGGTCTAGATCTAAGATTATAAGTGCTAGTATGGGGGTTGCTGAACATCAAGTGGTCTGTCAACCACAGAAGGTGGTGTCCGAGTAGGAGTATCTGTCTGGGTAAGTTCATTGTCATCTTCCTCATCAGTCTCGTCAACAGTCATTTTAGCTAACTTCATGTGGTCTAAATGTTCATTTATATACTCTCCTGTTACTAAGTTTTTAAGTCTGTACTTGTTACCTTTGATAAGCTCGGTTACCATATATGGACCCAAAAATTTCTTAGTTAACGTGTACATAGGGTCAGACCTGTGCTGCTTAAGTATAATTACTACAGATCCGATAGTTATCTTACTGGGTTTAGCTCGTGCATTCCTTGCTAGAGTGAACTCGGCTGTTGCTTTGGACAGTTGTTCTTGTATTTTCTTGAATACTAGTTGCATTTGTCTACGCTTCACTTGAACAAAATCATCTACGTTATATAAGAGAGTAGGAAGTACGTTAATCACTTCATTAGGGAGGATCTTATCTGTACCATAAAGAATAGCGTGAGGTGTGTCACCTGTAGAAACATTAATTGAAGAATTTATATCACACTGAATTAAGGGTATAAAATCATCCCAATCGTTGTTATCGAAATTCAACGTGACTCTCAAGGCATCTAACACTTTCCTATTAGTACATTCGGCTAGTCCATTACTTGCTGGATTATAGGGCATAATACTACATTTTTTAATGTTATATAAATCACACAAGCTAGTTAAAATACTATTACTGAATTCTGGACCATTATCTGAAAGGATTACTTTAGGCATACTATATCTACAAATTATTTGCTCATAGAATGCGCTGGCTATAGTTTCTGCTGTTTTGTTCGGGATAAGAACTAGTTCGCAAAACTGTGAAAAATTATCGACCATTACAAGCAAATGTTTGTTCCTTTTCTCCGTTTCCGCAAAATTTGTCAATAAATCCATCGTTACTCGTTCCCAAGGACCTTTAGTTGCTGGGTACACCTGAATTGGATTACATGTCCCTTGTGCTGTAAGCAAGTTAAACATCTGTCAAAATAATGAGCAATCTCCTTAGCAATTTTTGGCCAAAAATACTTCAATCGACCTTGTTGGAGTGTACGATCCTTTCCTGGATGTGCACTTGCAGGAGCATCATGGATAATTTTTAACACAGTTGGTACCAAGACAGCTGGAACAACTAACTGACAACATTTCCTCGGGGCTGTCCCTAGCTTTACTACTCTACACAGTAAATTGTCCAACATAACTAATTCTTTCAATGGTACCGGCGGTTTATGAATCGGGCGAGTGTCTTGCTTAGTCAAAAATTTAATGACGAGTGCCCATATGGGGTCTTGTCTTTGTTCCGTCTCGACTACTGTAGCATCTAATGCTGGGTAATTTAACTCTATTGCAGCTATGTGTCGAGAAAACGCATCGGCTACAACATTTTGCTTTCCTGGAATATAACCAAATGTGGGATTGAATTCTTGAATTGTGAGCAAATATCTAGCAAACTTTCCACTGGATTCTTATTTTTGAACAAGGGAATTAATGGTTTGTTATCTGTAAGAACATGAACTGGGTAATTATAAATTGTATCCTTGAAATGTTTAAGTGCCCAGACAACTGCCAAGGCTTCTCGTTCTGTTGCACTAAAATTTTTCTCTTCTTTAGATAATGTACGGCTAGCATAAGCTATTGCATGATCTCTGTGACCTTCTGTTTGAAGTAATGCAGCACCTAAACCTATGTCACTAGCATCTGTAACCAACGTAAAAGGTTTAGAAAAATCTGGGTATCTAAGGACAGGTGACGAAATCAAGGCTGACTTGAGTTTTTTGAATGACTGATCCTGGGCCTCTCCCCAAACAAAGGTTTCATCTTTTCTTTGCAACTTATAAAGTGGAGCGGCTATAATAGAGAATCCAGCAATAAATGAATGATAAAATCCTACGAGACCTCTGAACTGTCTTACGGCTTCTGCGGTACGAGGCGTTGGAAAATCACGGGCAGCAATAATCTTTGATTCAATCAATGTAATACCTGAAGGTGTAACTGTATGACCTAGAAAATTAATCTTCTCCTTTAAAAATGAACATTTTGCAAGCTTTATTTTTAAATTAGCTTCAGCGAGCTTTGCAAGTACTTTCTCAAGGTTCTGGAAATGAGTCTGAACACATTGATCAGTCCGGCAACCAGGAGGCCTGGTCAACGACCGGGCCGTGGGGACGCTAAGCCCCGGAAGCACCTCAAGGTAACCTCAAGGTAGCCTCAAGGTAACCTTGCAACATGATTATGAGATCATCAAGGTAAACTAGAAGTGTACTTCCTATCAATCTACGAAATAGATTTGTCATGAGCCGTGAAAAGGTTATTGGACTACTCCGCAAACCAAATGGCATTCTTTTGAAATGAAAATGAACATTGGGAGTACTAAAGGCTGTCAATTGTTTACTTTCCTCATCAAGGGAGATTTGCCAGAATCCCTGCAACAAATCTAACGTTGAGAATACTTTATTTCGACCAATACTTTGCAGCAAATCATTTAGAACTGGAAGTGGGAAACGATCAGGTATCGTTACTCTGTTAAGCTTCCGATAATCGATTACAGGTCTCCAAGTCCCATCTCGCTTTGGTACAAGAATAAATGGAGTGTTCCATGGCGAATTACTCGATTCAATTACATCACTCTGTAACATTTCCTCTACAAGTCTATCGGCTTCTGCTCTCTGAGAATGGGGAAGACGGTAAGCTGGTACATAAATAGGCGCAGTTCCTTGTTCAAGGGGAATTTTATGTGTAATAAGAGGAGTGAGACCTAACTTTTCTCCTGGTAGAGCAACAACAGCTCTATTCCTGTTCAAAATTTCCAAAAGCTGAGCCACAGAGTCAGGAAAATCAGTAGGACTGAGGTGTTGCACTTGCACCTCTGGCTGAGATCCCTGTTCTCCTGGTGTGAGTGTACAAACAGTATGATCCATGGAGACATCATCCACAACTCGCACCGGTAACGAGTAATGGGCAAAATCTACAACATGGGTACCAGACTGGAGATGGATGTCGGCATTACTAGTGTTTGCAATAAGTAATGTAACAGTACCATCCTGCACTGTGTGCCAGGAGGGTTCAACAAACGTACCATTCACTTTACATGTTTCACTTTCCGCAATCACATTCGACAATTTAGGCACTCCCTGAACCTTAACTCTTATTCTGGTGAGAGAATGAGAGTGCAGCACAGTGTCAGTGGCCGTAGAACTACTGACTTCAGAGATGGACACTGCCAGGTGAGCGAGAAAACGAGAATCCGTTAGGGCGTCCCCTTCCAGAAAGTCCCAATACTCACTCTCCTTAACAACTGCACAACTACGATGCTTCGTTCGAGTGCCTGTTTTCTCGGGTATGCTACCACGACAATGATCTGACAAACCTACGCTAGCAAGGCGGGTGTCAACAAAATTAATGTAGTCTGATTGAAGGTTGAACTCGTGGCCCTGTCGATACATGCTACACAAGGGTATGACGTGGTCTTTGATACTTATGCTCCAACGATGGGAAAACAATGCAATATTTTCATCAATCATGGTGAACAGACCCAAGAGAATGTCTCCAGGAAAATGAATAACGTCAACAACTAAACACGTTATATACAATGTGACATCATTTAACTTGAGTGGGAGGTCAATTTCACCCTGAACTTTTACTTTATTTCCTGAAACACCACTTAGAAAAGGTATGGGGCACTTCCTTACTGTAGTAGAGGTGCCTACTCTCAATGTCTCTAAGAGCTGAGGGCTTGACAATATTAACTTTTGCACCTGAGTCAAGAAAAACTTTTAAAACTCTACCATGTACAATGGCTGAGACAAGGGGACCATCACTTGAGACTGGACAAGTTACTACTTGTGACTTATGTTGTCTGGGATATCTGTGTCTGGTCTGGGTCAAATTCACTGTGGTTCCGTCAACATCTACAACTGGTCTAGAGTCAGTGTCCTCCTCTGTCAAGTGTCCAAATCTATTTTGGGTAGCTACTGAATACACAGGGAGGGCACTAGGATTGGTTAGCGGATGGCCTTGGGGGTTTCCCGACGACATGGGGTGAGCATTCTGAACTCCAGCATTCTGTGGCCGAGTATTATAATTCGAAGTGGCATTATAACTGGGCTGGGAGTTGTAATTACGTGAGTTCTGATAATGTCTTGGACGCTGTGCGCCTCGCCAAGACTGACCGTGGGAGTTACGAGGTGGGGATGTCCTTTGCCTAGCTCTACAATCCGCAGTGTGGTGACCAACTTGTTTATGGTACTTGCAATATGGGAGCCTAGAATGATTAGATTGACGAGGAGACCGAGAGAATTGTCTAGGTGGTGACGATCTAGGGGCGGACCAACAGTCCCTTGCGAGGTGGTTACTCTTACCACAATGCCAACATGAGGGAGTGGATGGTTGTGGACTATGGCATTTCGGCAATTTATGAGGCGGCGAATTTGACTGAGGGCTACGAGTATGGGTACGGTTCTGCGACCAAGAGTTTTGAGAGTTTGTGGGAGGATGCTGAGAGCTTGTTACTACATTTACAGTATCAGAGGGTGGCAACAATTGAGCACTTCAGGGAGCTAGTTCATTGGCGGCATTGTTAATAGCCTCAAACACTACACCAATTTCATGTTTAACACCAAAATTTTGTTGCTCAATGATCGGTTTAGTATGCTCTGGGGCAAAATGCATTAAAGTCCCAAATGCTATCATCTTGGCCATAGCCTCAGGGGGACAGATTATTGTCTTTATTTAACCAAGACGAGCTATTCATAGCAGAAACTAAGGCATACAGATACTGATCGAGACGGCTAGTAAACGCATTAAACGATTCACCAGGCTGCATGGTGGCATTGACAATTTTCTTGACTAACCTATACGGGTCAAGGTCTCCTTTGTTAACAAAGCGACGGCGAAAGAAATCCTTAAATTGAGACCAAGACTGTAGGCTAACAATGGCTTTCTCATCAACAACAAAACGTGCATCACCTTTGGTTGTGTCCACAGCTGACTGTGCAATTGCTAAGTATTCAGCATCAGTAGGTTTAGAAAAACGTGCAACAGTTTTCGCTTCAACCTTACTAAACCATGACTCTAATAAGCGGGATTCACCAGCAAAAAGAGGAATAGCCATTTCCTGAGCTGATCTCTGGCCATTGGGATGAGCAACTGTTCCCGTTGAGTCTGAAGGGGTTTCAACAGTGGTATGCATTGTCACAGCCGTGGAAGTAATGTTTGAACGCAGATTATAATTAAGTGCACCTGGCATCAGAAATAGTATACACAAAAATAAACACTCAAAAAAAATATCAACTTGGCTAAAGTAAGAAAATGGCAGAAATAAAATTATTAAATTGGGCTAGGCAACAAATAATTAAGAACAAGCAAAATTGTGGTAAATTAATTAAATCCAGGCTAAGCACAGCAATTTAGAATAAAAACTGGAAAGTGCAATTGCAAAATTTCATTAAAAAAGATTCAACACAACAAGTGGCAATGCAAGAAATATGTATGTAGCACATAAACTGGACACAGGAATGTATATAACTGTTATGGTAAAAATTATAATATGAAATGTTGAAGGAATAAATTTCAATTTTAGGCCTGGAGGAATTAAAAACAAAATTATATTGTACAAATCCTTAACTGCTACTAAAACAAGGATTTCTTACTTCACTGGAATTTGAATTTACCAATAACACTCTAGTAGCACAATTAATATTCAGTGAAATTACTGAGAGAAGCAGGAATGTTGAAATCACTCAGGGAAACTTTGGAAGTGGAGTACTGAACCAGCTCCAATATTTAACAAGTCACTGAAAGGGTAATTCATAAGATATTGTGGATATATTTACGTTAAACCTCGTTAAACCATAGCACGCGATATCTTAGCTCATAATTACTTAACTCAGAGCTGCAGGATTTGCAATATAACAGTGGCCAATCACGAAAAACGGCGACACTGCGTGTGTGAAGAAGCACATGCGAGGTTTTGTTTACACTGTGGTGTGACTGCAGCGCTGCTGGCGGGATTGACGCGAAGCTCGGGAGACTCCACACTAGGAATGATGTTGGAAGCGCGAAGATAAATCTTGAGATAACGATGATGGCGAAGGAAACACGATGTTCGACGCCGGAGTTCACAGCAGAGTGGTATAGCAGGAGGCTGTGGCAATGGTGAGAGGAGGCAATGTGTCGATGTGGCAACGTGGCGAGGTGTATGAGCTTGGGGGGGGCGACGCTAGTCAGACGGTAGAAGTCTTTTTTTTTTCCACCAATTCCTCTTGAATAACACTACACCACACACAATGATCAGTTGATGCTTGCGACGATGACTGACGACGATTTCAGTAGGTAGAGCACTCACAAAGCTTTGATACTGTCAGCTTGGGTAGCGGTAGTGGTGCAGGTGGCCCCACGTAGGCGCGAGATTCTAAAATGGCTGGCGCGGGAAGCTTCCCTTCTCCTCACTGATGAATTAGCATTCACACAGGAAAATATTGACCCTTACTTCTGAGACGTTGGCCTGGAGTAGTGGTTGATGGCAGGACCCCGGACTGGTACAATAATTGATGCGTGGGTGGCAGGATGTCGGCTTATGGAGGCGGCTGATAGCGGTGGCGGTGGAGGCTGGAACACAAGGCGATGTTGGGTACTTGAATTTTCGTTTCCAGAAAAATAATTCTGGATCCCACTGCTGCTACCAGTGTTCGTTGCCTTGCGGGGTTGAATGTAGACACAGTAGGCACTTCTGTATATTTATTGACTGAGACAACAAGACGTATATCTGGCCAGCCGAGGTCCACCTACTCTGAGTCTGTCGGGAGAACTGAGGCTGCTGGGAGGATGGCTGGTGACTGTCTGTCTGGCATGACGTCAGAGGCCTACTTGCCTGTGATTGGTTATGTCTCAACGGACATTCAATTTGAGTATAACACATTTACCATAACGACCCGGGAATTTTTTAAGCATAAATAGAACACAGGACACAGAAATACTGGTGCTTGAGACAAGACTTTTGATTGTCCTCGTGTACACCCCGTCCAGACTGTCCACTAACAACCCCCCCCCCCGTCCAGACTGTCCACTAACCCCCCCATCCAGACTGTCCACTAAATCCCCCCCCCCATCCAGACTGTCCACTAACAACCCCCCCCCCCCGTCCAGACTGTCCACTAACCCCCACCCCCCAGTCCAGACTGTCCACTAACCCCCCCCCCGGTCCAGACTGTCCACTAACCCCCCCCCCCCGTCCAGACTGTCCACTAACCCCCACCCCCCCGTCCAGACTGTCCACTAACCCCCCCCCCCCCCCCCCCCCCCCCCCCCCGGTCCAGACTGTCCACTAACCCCCACCCCCCCCGTCCAGACTGTCCACTAACTCCCCCCCCCGGTTCAGACTGTCCACTAACCCCCCCCCCCCCCGTCCAGACCGTCCACTAACCCCCCCCTGTCCAGACTGTCCACTAACCCCCCCCCCCTTCTCCCCCCAAACCCTTCTCTACAACCTATAATAATTATAAACTGTGTCTATCACTCTAGTGTGATAGATACACTTAGCAATGAAACAACAATTATTAGTAAGATCAAGATTCTCCAATGACCAAGACACAATAAGCAACAGTTGAAGGTGAACTACCAAACACAGGCGGATACACAAGGACCGTTGGTATATACCAAGCTGTTCCTCTTTATATGCAGCCTTAACCACTCATGTGTTGGTCTATTCAGAGCTTAAAACAATGCAGTGGTTCCGGAACCTATTCGTTATCAGGCAACGTAGTCAAGGAATCGCCAACGCAATTTTCCGAAGCATTATTTACTCCAGATCTCTTAAGAATATAAACCTATAAATATTAGATCCATTCGCTTTGAGAAAATAAGTAGGAGCAGTGATGAGGATTCGAACCTATGCGCTTGACGCAGGCACACACGCCCCCGACAACTAGGCCACGACACGGTCAAAAAGGACTGCAACCTGGAGTTCTACTGAACACACGAGGGTTCCTGAGGCTTCCACTGAAGCCGGATTTACACTCAATCCCCCCCCCCCCCTCATGCCCTCTGGCTCTGTCATCTAGGAGTGTTCCACCTGTGACGCTTCTCTTTATATACACTGAGAGTAATCACACTAACGGGATGTGTGAGTGATTACTCTCTGTGTGAGTGATTACTCTCTGTGTGAGTGATTACTCTGTGTGTGAGTGATTACTCTCTGTGTGAGTGATTACTCTGTGTGTGAGTGATTACTCTCTGTGTATTCGTTCTCATGTTGCCACAGCCGTGCAAGATGCCTGGCTGTGACACCTTCACCTCCCTGCAGGCACTCAGGCTCGTGATGTGAGTGCTCTCACTCCACTTGTGTCAGTGTTCACTACATCTCTCTCATGGGACAACATTATTACCTGGTAATTTACTCCGTCACCGAAGGCTCCAGCAGGAACCTGGAGCATCACATAGCTGGAGAAATATGTTTCAAATATATGGTTTACATTTGTGTGTGTACCATATTGGGGGAAGGGCCGGACGAACTGCAGGCTTCCTGTCCCCGTAGAGGCCACTGGAAATAACGACCGTCAAGTAAATTCCGGCAAATTAGTATTTATATACAATAGAGGACACTATCCTTATGACTCGACTCTATATATTAATGATTCGACTCTCTAGTCGGGCAAGAAACAATGGTTTACCTCTTCTATAAAGAGCTGTTATGCAACTTTGTGCAAGTGATTAAGGCTTGCGTCACGCAGATGACGCGAAGATAACAGTTATGACTAATGAGCAAAGTTTATTTGTATTAAATGACTTTTACTGAATTTGGATTTGTTTTATTTTTCTTGTCCGACTTAATTGTTTGAAAAAAATACTTGAGCCGAACACACACACTGACAGGTGTGTCTCTGTGCTAGCAGGTGTGTCTCTGTGCTAGCAGGTGTGTCTCTGTGCTAGCAGGTGTGTCTCTGTGCTAGCAGGTGTGTCTCTGTGCTAGCAGGTGTGTCTCTGTGCTAGCAGGTGTGTCTCTGTGCTAGCAGGTGTGTCTCTGTGCTAGCAGGTGTGCCTCTGTGCTAGCAGGTGTGTCTCTGTGCTAGCAGGTGTGTCTCTGTGCTAGCAGGTGTGCCTCTGTGCTAGCAGGTGTGTCTCTGTGCTAGCAGGTGTGTCTCTGTGCTAGCAGGTGTGTCTCTGTGCTAGCAGGTGTGTCTCTGTGCTAGCAGGTGTGTCTCTGTGCTAGCAGGTGTGTCTCTGTGCTAGCAGGTGTGTCTCTGTGCTAGCAGGTGTGCCTCTGTGCTAGCAGGTGTGTCTCTGTGCTAGCAGGTGTGTCTCTGTGCTAGCAGGTGTGTCTCTGTGCTAGCAGGTGGGTCTCTGTGCTAGTAGGTGTGTCTCTGTGCTAGCAGGTGTGTCTCTGTGCTAGCAGGTGGGTCTCTGTGCTAGCAGGTGTGTCTCTGTGCTAGCAGGTGTGTCTCTGTGCTAGCAGGTATGTCTCTGCACTGGCAGGTGTGTCTCTGTGCTAGCAGGTGTGTCTCTGTGCTAGCAGGTGTGTCTCTGTGCTAGTAGGTGTGTCTCTGTGCTAGCAGGTGTGTCTCTGTGCTAGCAGGTGTGTCTCTGTGCTAGTAGGTGTGCCTCTGTGCTAGTAGGTGTGTCTCTGTGCTAGCAGGTGTGTCTCTGTGCTAGCAGGTGGGTCTCTGTGCTAGCAGGTGTGTGTCTGTGCTAGCAGGTGTGTGTCTGTGCTAGCAGGTGTGTCTCTGTGCTAGCAGGTGTGTCTCTGTGCTAGCAGGTGTGTCTCTGTGCTAGCAGGTGTGTCTCTGTGCCAGTAGGTGTGTCTCTGTGCTAGTAGGTGTGTCTCTGTGCTAGTAGGTGTGTCTCTGTGCTAGCAGGTGTGTCTCTGTGCTAGCAGGTGTGTCTCTGTGCTAGCAGGTGTGTCTCTGTGCTAGCAGGTGTGTCTCTGTGCTAGCAGGTGTGTCTCTGTGCTAGCAGGTGTGTCTCTGTGCTAGCAGGTGTGTCTCTGTGCTAGCAGGTGTGTCTCTGTGCTAGCAGGTGTGTCTCTGTGCTAGCAGGTGTGTCTCTGTGCTAGCAGGTGTGTCTCTGTGCTAGCAGGTGTGTCTCTGTGCTAGCAGGTGTGTCTCTGTGCTAGCAGGTGTGTCTCTGTGCTAGCAGGTGTGTCTCTGTGCTAGCAGGTGTCTCTGTGCTTGCAGGTGTGTCTCTGTGCTAGCAGGTGTGTCTCTGTGCTAGCAGGTGTGTCTCTGTGCTAGCAGGTGTGTCTCTGTGCTAGCAGGTGTGTCTCTGTGCTAGCAGGTGTGTCTCTGTGCTAGCAGGTGTGTCTCTGTGCTAGCAGGTGTGTCTCTGTGCTAGCAGGTGTGTCTCTGTGCTAGCAGGTGTGTCTCTGTGCTAGCAGGTGTGTCTCTGTGCTAGCAGGTGTGTCTCTGTGCTAGCAGGTGTGTCTCTGTGTGTGTGTCTCTGTGCTAGCAGGTGTGTGCTCTGTGCTAGCTAGGTGTGTCTCTGTGCTAGCAGGTGTGTCTCTGTGCTAGCAGGTGTGTCTCTGTGCTAGCAGGTGTGTCTCTGTGCTAGCAGGTGTGTCTCTGTGCTAGCAGGTGTGTCTCTGTGCTAGCAGGTGTGTCTCTGTGCTAGCAGTGTGTCTCTGTGCTAGCAGGTGTGTCTCTGTGCTAGCAGGTGTGTCTCTGTGCTAGTAGGTGTGTCTCTGTGCTAGTAGGTGTGTCTCTGTGCTAGCAGGTGTGTCTCTGTGCTAGCAGGTGTGTCTCTGTGCTAGCAGGTGGGTCTCTGTGCTAGCAGGTGTGTCTCTGTGCTAGCAGGTGTGTCTCTGTGCTAGCAGGTGTGTCTCTGTGCTAGCAGGTGTGTCTCTGTGCTAGCTAGCAGGTGTGTCTCTGTGCTAGCAGGTGTGTCTCTGTGCTAGCAGGTGTGTCTCTGTGCTAGCTGAGGTGTGTCTCTGTGCTAGCAGGTGTGTCTGTGTGCTAGCAGGTGTGTCTGTGTGCTAGCAGGTGTGTCTCTGTGCTAGCAGGTGTGTCTCTGTGCTAGCAGGTGTGTCTCTGTGCTAGCAGGTGTGTCTCTGTGCTAGCAGGTGTGTCTCTGTGCTAGCAGGTGTGTCTCTGTGCTAGCAGGTGTGTCTCTGTGCTAGCAGGTGGGTCTCTGTGCTAGCAGGTATGTCTCTGCACTAGCAGGTGTGTCTCTGTGCTAGCAGGTGGGTCTCTGTGCTAGCAGGTGGGTCTCTGTGCTAGCAGGTGTGTCTCTGTGCTAGCAGGTGTGTCTCTGTGCTAGCAGGTGGGTCTCTGTGCTAGCAGGTGTGTCTCTGTGCTAGCAGGTGTGTCTCTGTGCTAGCAGGTATGTCTCTGTGCTAGCAGGTGTGTCTCTGTGCTAGCAGGTGGGTCTCTGTGCTAGCAGGTGGGTCAGGTGGGTCTCTGTGCTAGCAGGTGTGTCTCTGTGCTAGCAGGTGTGTCTCTGTGCTAGCAGGTGTCTCTGTGCTAGCAGGTGGGTCTCTGTGCTAGCAGGTGGGTCTCTGTGCTAGCAGGTGGGTCTCTGTGCTAGCAGGTAGCAGGTGGGTCTCTGTGTCTCTGTGCTAGCAGGTGTGTCTCTGTGCTAGCAGGTGGGTCTCTGTGCTAGCAGGTGGGTCTCTGTGCTAGCAGGTGGGTCTCTGTGCTAGCAGGTGGGTCTCTGTGCTAGCAGGTGTGTCTCTGTGCTAGCAGGTGGGTCTCTGTGCTAGCAGTTGGGTCTCTGTGCTAGCAGGTGGGTCTCTGTGCTAGCAGGTGGGTCTCTGTGCTAGCAGGTGGGTCTCTGTGCTAGCAGGTGGGTCTCTGTGCTAGCAGGTGTGTCTCTGTGCTAGCAGGTGTGTCTCTGTGCTAGCAGGTGGGTCTCTGTGCTAGCAGGTGGGTCTCTGTGCTAGCAGGTGGGTCTCTGTGCTAGCAGGTGTGTCTCTGTGCTAGCAGGTGGGTCTCTGTGCTAGCAGGTGGGTCTCTGTGCTAGCAGGTGGGTCTCTGTGCTAGCAGGTGTGTCTCTGTGCTAGCAGGTGTGTCTCTGTGCTAGCAGGTGTGTCTCTGTGCTAGCAGGTGGGTCTCTGTGCTAGCAGGTGGGTCTCTGTGCTAGCAGGTGTGTCTCTGTGCTAGCAGGTGGGTCTCTGTGCTAGCAGGTGGGTCTCTGTGCTAGCAGGTGGGTCTCTGTGCTAGCAGGTGGGTCTCTGTGCTAGCAGGTGTGTCTCTGTGCTAGCAGGTGGGTCTCTGTGCTAGCAGGTGGGTCTCTGTGCTAGCAGGTGGGTCTCTGTGCTAGCAGGTGGGTCTCTGTGCTAGCAGGTGTGTCTCTGTGCTAGCAGGTGGGTCTCTGTGCTAGCAGTAGCAGGTGGGTCTCTGTGCTAGCAGGTGGGTCTCTGTGCTAGCAGGTGGGTCTCTGTGCTAGCAGGTGGGTCTCTGTGCTAGCAGGTGGGTCTCTGTGCTAGCAGGTGGGTCTCTGTGCTAGCAGGTGGGTCTCTGTGCTAGCAGGTGGGTCTCTGTGCTAGCAGGTGGGTCTCTGTGCTAGCAGGTGTCTCTGTGTCTCTGTGCTTGCAGGTGGGTCTCTGTGCTAGCAGGTGTGTCTCTGTGCTAGCAGGTGGGTCTCTGTGCTAGCAGGTGGGTCTCTGTGCTAGCAGGTGGGTCTCTGTGCTAGCAAATGGGTCTCTGTGCTAGCAGGTGGGTCTCTGTGCTAGCAGGTGTGTCTCTGTGCTTGCAGGTGGGTCTCTGTGCTAGCAGGTGTGTCTCTGTGCTAGCAGGTGGGTCTCTGTGCTAGCAGGTGGGTCTCTGTGCTAGCAGGTGGGTCTCTGTGCTAGCAGGTGTGTCTCTGTGCTAGCAGGTGGGTCTCTGTGCTAGCAGGTGTGTCTCTGTGCTAGCAGGTGTGTCTCTGTGCTAGCAGGTGGGTCTCTGTGCTAGCAGGTGTGTCTCTGTGCTAGCAGGTGGGTCTCTGTGCTAGCAGGTGTGTCTCTGTGCTTGCAGGTGGGTCTCTGTGCTAGCAGGTGTGTCTCTGTGCTAGCAGGTGGGTCTCTGTGCTAGCAGGTGGGTCTCTGTGCTAGCAGGTGGGTCTCTGTGCTAGCAGGTGTGTCTCTGTGCTAGCAGGTGGGTCTCTGTGCTAGCAGGTGTGTCTCTGTGCTAGCAGGTGGGTCTCTGTGCTAGCAGGTGTGTCTCTGTGCTAGCAGGTGGGTCTCTGTGCTAGCAGGTGGGTCTCTGTGCTAGCAGAGACGCACCTATTTGGAATTATTCTAATAGATGCCCTTCTATTTCATTCCACTTGCTAACTACCTATATTCTAAATGTTTTTGTTTTATTGCATAATAATAGTTCTTGCGTCAACCTTCAAGAGGCATTATTCTGTAACCAAGTCTTGGCTGAAGACAAATTCTCGCTACTCAAACAGAGAATCATGTCTCGCTTCATGTTTTTTATTATCAAAATCCTTCTTCTGTGCTGATTGCATTAAAATATTTCATGTTATAGTTTATCTTATCTCTAAGTACAATGCATAAGACATTGTAGCCTTAGTTTTTCTGCCTTAAATGTCTGGAATTTTCAAGCACCTCAAAAAAGATGGAATTTTCCTCAGAGTTGTTAGATATTTCTCCTATAAAATGCTGCCCACTATACAAGTCTCATTGGTTCTTGCCTTAATTTCTCATCTCACATCTGAGAAGATGGGTTAATGTAATTACAAATAATGTTCACAAAATAGTGTGTAATATGGTAGTTGGAGGTCAGTAATGGGTTGATGACGTGAGAGGTGGCAGTGTGTTTTGTTATGGTCTCACAGTTCCTTCTCGCACGGAGCCTTACTGGGATTACTGGCCGGGATTACTGACGGTGATGGCACTAATTGTCGCTAGATCTCATCTGACATTTCCCGAGGAATTAGTATATGACTCTTGTTACACCTATTAATTATTTTATCCTAATCTGCTTTGTCAATACTTCTTAGAACCTTAAATGTCGCAATCCATAATGCACTGAATTACATCCAGAATTTTTTTTGATTCATATCAGTAGAAAGATGCTTTCTCCAACATTACAATCCTTACTACAGTTATTTAGTTTAACAAATCATTGAGGGAAGTAATTTCTTCACATATAACAAGGTGTAGTGACTTCAGTCCCCCTACAACACGGCGGAGTTGTATAATATATGTGTGTGGATGAGAGACTTGTGTTTACTTAACCCTTGTCTGGTGGATATTAGGCCACTGACAACGTAATTCCAGTTCAGAAATACATTCTCACAAACACCAATAACAATACATTCTTCACTACCGAGATCTGTAAGGAATGTGACTGGTTATATGAGTCCAATAATAGCTTCAGTGCTTGTACCTTTACACCTTCTGGTTCTGTACCCAGCCCGGCCTCCTAAGCTGCCCCAGCGTCAGGAAACTGTCGTATGAAAGTGCCCTTATCCTAACCTACCAGAGGAACCAAAACAGAAAACGGGACATTATGTCAATTTCACGAGCCGCTTCCATTTTCTAGTATAACAAATTTGGCGTTAGGTGGAGTAAATGGCAAAATGCGACGTTCTATTGGGAGGACGTATGGTGTGCCACAGTAGAGGCAGGTCTGGCCTGAGGGGGGGGGAACTTGTTTAATCAAGCTTCGTACCTACGCTTGACCTCTCAAATTTTAGCTTATTGCAGCTTACAAATGTTCATCTGAGACTCATGCTTCACCTGACGAAGAATTCTGACTTTCCTCTCCTCCAAAAAAAAAAAAAATAGGAAAACGTATTCCTGCTTTTCAAAATGTACTTTCAATACCAGTTTGAAATTATATTTAAAAAAGCCAGTATTTTTTTATTCAAGGTAACTTTTGTAGAGCCTCAGGAACCTTGCTACACATGTTTATAAAGAATGGGGAAATCAGTATTAGCCATGAAGAGGATTCGAACCCGCTCACTGAGGACTCCCAAGCAAATCTTAATGATTTTCTCTTTGGTACATAATGTACTTTAATTGTGCATCTAACTTTATAAGGAATTTTAGCAACGTTTCAAAATTGTATTTGAAGAAATAAGAAAAACTGCCGTTTTATATATATATTTTTTAGTAACAAAAGAATTACTTTAAACCATTTAATTCGTGATGGTTTAATGCTAAAAATATCGATTTGAATCGAAATTTTAGGGTTGAATTGCATCGTGATGCCAATATTTTCTTACTGGTTAAAGATGAACAGGCAAAAAAAATACAAACTCTTGCACACACTATAATCTCTGTGTAAAGATATTTGCAACACTTCACTAACGTAAAACAATATTGAATGAGCCGCATAAATAAAACCAATTGTTCTAATAACGTGAAAAATTCACTTGCAAAGCCTAACATCAATTGATAGGATTCGTGCGAGAAGAAACTCTCAGACCATAACAAAACACACTGCCACCTCTCACGTCATCAGCCCATTACTGACCTCCAACTACCAAATTACACACTATTTTGTGAACATTAATTGTAATTATCTTAACCCTCGTTCACAGAGGCCAGAAGAGGCCGTAATAGCCAACAGCCACGACTCGTTGCCTGTGATACATTGTATGATGTGATATTACCTTGTTGATATTCAGTGGTAACACTGTGTCATTGATCACGGCCTTGCTGAATGTTGGGAGTGTGTGAGTGTGTGTGTGGGTGGGTGGGTGTGTGTGTGTGTGTGTGTGTGTGTGTGTGTGTACTCACCTAATTGTACTCACCTAATTGTGCTTGCGGGGGTTGAGCTCTGGCTCTTTGGTCCCGCCTCTCAACCGTCAATCAACTGGTGTACAGATTCCTGAGCCTATTGGGCTCTATCATATCTACATTTGAAACTGTGAATGGAGTCAGCCTCCACCACATCACTTCCTAATGCATTCCATTTGCTAACTACTCTGACACTGAAAAAGTTCTTTCTAACGTCTCTGTGGCTCATTTGGGTACTCAGCTTCCACCTGTGTCCCCTTGTTCGCGTCCCACCAGTGTTGAAAAGTTCGTCCTTGTTTACCCGGTCGATTCCCCTGAGGATTTTGTAGGTTGTGATCATGTCTCCCCTTACTCTTCTGTCTTCCAGTGTCGTGAGGTGCATTTCCCGCAGCCTTTCCTCATAACTCATGCCTCTTAGTTCTGGGACTAGTCTAGTAGCATACCTTTGGACTTTTTCCAGCTTCGTCTTGTGCTTGACAAGGTACGGGCTCCATGCTGGGGCCGCATACTCCAGGATTGGTCTTACATATGTGGTGTACAAGATTCTGAATGATTCCTTACACAGGTTCCTGAACGCCGTTCTGATGTTAGCCAGCCTCGCATATGCCGCAGACGTTATTCTCTTTATGTGGGCTTCAGGAGACAGGTTTGGTGTGATATCAACTCCTAGATCTTTCTCTCTGTCTGTTTCATTAAGTACTTCATCTCCTATTCTGTATCCTGTGCCTGGCCTCCTGTTTCCACTGCCTAGTTTCATTACTTTGCATTTACTCGGGTTGAACTTCAACAGCCATTTGTTGGACCATTCACTCAGTCTATCCAGGTCATCTTGTAGCCTCCTACTATCATCCTCTGTTTCAATCCTCCTCATAATTTTTGCATCGTCGGCAAACATTGAGAGGAACGAATCTATACCCTCTGGGAGATCATTTACATATACCAGAAACAGTATAGGTCCGAGGACTGACCCCTGCGGGACTCCACTTGTGACGTCTCGCCAATCTGAGACTTCACCCCTCACACAGACTCGTTGTCTCCTGTTGCTTAGGTATTCCTCTATCCACCGGAGTACCTTCCCTCTCACTCCAGCCTGCATCTCCAACTTTCGCACTAGCCTCTTGTGTGGCACTGTATCAAAGGCTTTCTGACAATCCAAAAATATGCAGTCTGCCCACCCTTCTCTTTCTTGCCTTATTTTTGTTGCCTGGTCGTAGAATTCAAGTAACCCTGTGAGGCAGGACCTGCCATCCCTGAACCCATGTTGATGCTGTGTTACAAAGTTCCTTCGCTCCAGATGCTCCACTAGTTTTTTTCGCACAATCTTCTCCATCAGCTTGCATGGTATGCAGGTTAGGGACACTGGCCTGTAGTTCAGTGCCTCCTGTCTATCCCCTTTCTTGTATATCGGGACTACGTTAGCTGCTTTCCAAATATCTGGCAGTTCCCCTGTTGCCAGTGATTTGTTATACACTATGGAGAGTGGTAGGCTCAGTTCTCTTGCTCCTTCCTTTAGAACCCAAGGGAGATTCCATCTGGGCCTATAGCCTTCGTCACGTCCAACTCTAGTAAACACTTCCTTACTTCCCCACTGGTAATCTCAAACTCTTCCAGTGGTTCCTGGTTAGCTATTCCCTCACTTACCTCTGGAATTTCTCCTTGTTCTAAGGTGAAGACCTCCTGGAATTTCTTATTCAATTCCTCACACACTTCCTTGTCATTTGTAGTGAATCCTTCCGCCCCTATCCTTAATCTCATAACCTGTTCCTTTACTGTTGTTTTTCTCCTAATGTGGCTATGCAACAATTTAGGCTGAGTCTTTGCCTTGCTTGCGATGTCATTTTCGTATTGTCTTTCTGCCTCTCTTCTCATCCTGACATATTCATTCCTGGCATTCTGGTATCTTTCTCTGCTCTCCAGTGTCCTGTTATTCCTGTGTGTGTGTGTGTGTGTGTGTGTGTGTGTGTGTGTGTGTGTGTGTGTGTGTGTGTACGTGTACTCACCTATTTGCACTCACCTATTTGTGCCTGCGGGGGTTGAGCTTTGGCTCTTGGGTCCCGCCTCTCAACTGTCAATCAACTGGTGTACAGATTCCTGAGCCTACTGGGCTCTATCATATCTACATTTGAAACTGTGTATGGAGTCAGCCTCCACCACATCACTGCCTAATGCATTCCACCTATTAACTACTCTGACACTGAAAAAGTTTTTTCTAACGTCCCTAACAATTTGCTGAATATCGTGAGGTAATTTCGACTACCTGGGATTTTCGATATAAGGGAACACATAACACTGTCTAATGCTGCACCTGGGACACATAACACTGACGTACTGGGCTCACGGGACACACAAATCCGACAGTGTTGCGTTGCATAGTATCAGAGGACACATAACACTCAAACAAGAGGGGGGGGGGGTATCGTCTCTACTCCGTCCTTTATCCCTTACCTCTACCTGTATTCTGATTTCTCTTCAATCCAAGGGACCCTAGAGCTACTTTCAGGGAGTCAGGTCGAGGTCGAGGGAGGGGGAAGACGTACCGTACGCGCTCCGTTAAAATCGTGACATTAACAGGGATTCTTAGGACTACTGCCGTGGATTACTGATTACAGACATAACAAAGTGCACAGTGACCCGCTGGAAAATTGAAAATAGTCATTAACAATAGAACTTTGTGTTAAATAGAGAATAAACGGGAGACCGCGTGTGAGCCAGTGAACGAGGCTTTGTGTACATGCGTGTATTAGGAAAAAAAAAAAAATAGTGAACGGTGATTCGTGGAACAGTGATGTGGAATGGGTATCACAACAACATATAAGTTGGAAGTGAATATTATAAATATAGAATACTAGAAATATAGAATAGAGGCAAGAGGCGGCATCAGTGGTTATAAATCGGGTAACTGGAAACTGGTGACATCAACCTGGGCCACAAGAGGTCACCTGTACTGACCGGGGGACCAGCCTCGCTACCCTACGCTAAGTACCTGCCATAAAGTTTGAACAAAATAACATACATAATATTACAAATATACGGTATACATATAATATTATAAATATTAAACATATAAATATATATACATATATATTGTTACAAATATACAATATACATATAATATTATAAATATATAGATATATACAACAAAACAAGGAAAATGGGAGTAAATAAACAAATTTGTGGCCACTGTAACAACTCCTTAAAGACGAAGGTAACGGGAATTGAATGTTATATCTGTAAGACTAGATTCCATTCGGCTTGTACAGGAGTGAGTAACACTACGGCACTGAGAGCTGGCCACTTCCTCTGGGTGTGTAAAAATGACCTGCCAGCTTGGAATATCCTAAAAAACCTTCTAGATAACATGACGCATGATCGGAAAACATCATTCATTGGAAGCCTACCAGCCATCCAGAAGGAGTGGGAAAGGAACAACAATTCTAATATACAAGGGGCGGAGGCTATAGTCAGGGATGAAACTGAGGCTGAAACTCAGGAAGTTGTAAACTCTGACTCAGTAGGCCAGGATGTAGATGACAGTAAACTAGAAAGTGTACCTGACAGCACTGACAGCTCGATAGGTACAGACACTACGACGGTTCCCGATAGAGCAATTCAGAACAGGACAGACTTATGCAAATTTTATGCATAGGGCATATGCAGACATAGATATGCTGGTAATAAGAAAGGATTAGAATGCAGTTACCAACATCCCAAAAAATGTTTAAATATGCTTAGGAAAGGTGAGTGTCGATTTGGATCAATATGTAGGTTTTTCCATCCTGACATGTGCCAAACCTCACTGGAGGACAGAAAATGCTATGACCTCAGCTGCCCACACTTTCACGTGAAAGGCACGGAACGCTACATAAAGAGTGGCAAGCAGGATAATGAATTTGGAGGAAACTCTATAAATTTTTTATACCAGACCGGCAGAGAATTCGAAAGGAGCAGCATGGAGAGTGTATGGAACAGAACGCCAGATCCACTTGCATTCCAGAATTACAGATACAATTACCCACCGTAAGGGAACTACAACTACGACAGACAACTGCCCTACAACAATCAGTACTGGTCAGAACAAACTCATTATGTCCACGAATAATGGGCTTGCCGAAAAAGTCTCCCATTCAAACTATCACTAATAGAGTAACCTCATTCATCTTTGCCAACATACAAGGACTGAAAACAAGAACAAACAACAAAGTACAGTTCATAAATGGCCTCCTCACGGAGTCAAATGCAGTATTTGGAGCTTTCACAGAAACCCATGCAGGGGAATTGTTGGACAGTGAGATCTGGATTCCAGGATATAACCTATACAGGTGTGATAGGAAAATTGGGTCACATGGAGGAGTGGGTCTGTATATTAGGGAAGACCTTGTATGCTCGGAGCTCCTAAACGTTACAAATGAGGTGGTAGAGGTACTGGGATTAAAAATAGAGAAAATAAATTTAGTGATTATTCTAATATACAAACCGCCAGATGCAACGGCTGAGGAATTCACAGAAGAGATAAGCAAAATAGAGAATACCCTTGATAATTTGGAGACCCAATACCTGATATTATCTTCCTAGGTGACTTCAACTTACCTAGTCTCAGGTGGAAAATAGCAAACAATAATATTATACCAGGAAATCTATCAGGACCTAACCAACCACAGATTAGAGAACTACTTAGATTCTGTGACAAATTTTCACTCAATCAGCAGATATCGGAGCCAACGAGAAACGAAAATATTCTAGATCTGGTCTTTACGAACAATGAAGACATTATCAGAGACCTTACGATATCAGATACCACATACTCAGATCACAAACTCATTGAAGTGCAAACGACCATCAATACTCAGAATAGACCTAAAACGTTGATAAAGCGAGAGGGGCTATTCAGTAAATTCAATTTTAATAATAAAAGGATAGACTGGGAGATAATAAACAGGGAACTTACAAACATTCCATGGGGAACTGTTCTAAGTAATACAAGTCCTACAGAAGGAATAGAAAAACTGACTTCAGAAGCGTATCAAGTCTGTCTGAAACATGTTCCTTTGAGGAAGCCAGAAAGAGATCTAACGTAGAAAGAGAACGCAGACGACACTATAAACGCAGGAAAAAAATAACGGAACTGCTTATGCAGACACGAATTTCCCGTCAAAGAAGGAATAATTTAAATAGGGAGATTGAAGAAATCGAGCGGAAATTGAAACACTCATATGAAACTGAAGAAAGGCAGTTAGAACAGAAAGCAATTCAGGAAATAAAGAAAATCCAAAATATTTCTTCTCATATGCGAAATCAAAAGCAAAAACCACTGCCAGTATTGGACCTATTCGTACAAGTGAAGGTTCATACACGGAGGATGACAAAGAAATTAGTGAAATCCTAAAAAAGCAGTATGAGGACATGTTTAGCACTCCAATAAACAACATGAAGGTGGAAGATCCTGACAATTTCTTTATGCGGGATATTCAAACCCCTGTAAATATAACTGATATAAACACGAGCGCACTAAATTTTGAAAGAGAAATTGAAAACATGCCCATGCACTCGGCCCCAGGTCCAGACCCATGAAATTCAATATTTATAAAGAAATGCAAAGTGCCGGTAGCACAGGCACTCAGTATAGTGTGGAGGAAGAGCTTGGGCACGGGGGAGATACCAGATGCACTTAAAGTAGCAGACATAGCCCCTCTACACAATGGAGGGAGCAAAGCATTGGCAAAAAATTATAGACCAGTTGCACTAACATCGTACATCATAAAAGTATTTGAGAGAGTGATTAGGAGTCAGGTCACCAATTTCATGGAGACCAATGACCTTCACAACCCAGGCCAACATGGATTTCGAGCGGGAAGATCGTGCCTCTCACAGCTACTTGAGCACTACGACAAAGTCACTGAGGCATTAGAAGAAAAACAGAATGCTGATGTGATATACACGGACTTCGCAAAGGCTTTCGATAAATGTGACCATGGCGTGATAGCACACAAAATGAAGTCAATGGGAATAACCAGTAAAGTAGGACACTGGATACTCAGTTTTCTGTCAAACAGGACTCAGCGAGTAATGGTCAACCATATAAAATCTAGTCCAAGTGCAGTGAAAAGCTCTGTACCTCAGGGAAAGCCAAGCCAAGCCAATGGCTTGGAAGAGTGAGGGAGGGGGTAGACGTACCGTGCGCGCTCCGTTAAAATCGTGACATTAACAGGGATTCGTAGGACTACTGCCGTGGATTACTGATTACAGGCATAACAAAGTGCATAGTGATCCGCTGAAAAATTGAAAATAGTCATTAACAATAGAACTTTGTGTTAAATAGAGAATAAACGGGAGACCGCGTGTGAGCCAGTGAACGAGGCTTTGTGTACATGCGTGTATTAGGAAAAAAAAAAAAATAGTGAACGGTGATTCGTGGAACAGTGATGTGGAACGGGTATGACAACAACATATAAGTTGGAAGTGAATATTATAAATATAGAACACTAGAAATATAGAATAGTGGCAAGAGGCGGCATCAGTGGTTATAAATCGGGTAACTGGAAACTGGTGACATCAACCTGGGCCACAAGAGGTCACCTGTACTGACCGGGGGACCAGCCTCGCTACCTACGCTAAGTACCTGCCATAAAGTTTGAACAAAATAACACACATAATATTACAAATATACGATATACATTTAATATTATAATATTAAACATATAAATATATATACATATATATTGTTACAAATATACAATATACATATAATATTATAAATATATAGATATATACAACAAAACAAGGAAAATGGGAGTAAATAAACAAATTTGTGGCCACTGTAACAACTTCTTAAAGACGAAGGTAACGGGAATTGAATGTTATATCTGTAAGACTAGATTCCATTCGGCTTGTACAGGAGTGAGTAACACTACGGCACTGAGAGATGGCCACTTGCTCAGGGTGTGTAAAAATGACCTGCCAGCTTGGAATATCCTAAAAAACCTTCTAGATAACATGACGCATGATCGGAAAACATCATTCATTGGAAGCCTACCAGCCATCCAGGAGTGGGAAAGGAACAACAATTCTAATATACAAGGGGCGGAGGCTATAGTCAGGGATGAAACTGAGGCTGAAACTCAGGAAGTTGTAAACTCTGACTCAGTAGGCCAGGATGTAGATGACAGTAAACTAGAAAGTGTACCAGACAGCACTGACAGCTCGATAGGTACAGACACCACGACGGTTCTCGATAGAGCAATTCAGAACAGAAGGACAGACTTATGCAAATTTTATGCAAAGGGCATATGCAGACATAGATATGCTGGTAATAAGAAAGGATTAGAATGCAGTTACCAACATCCCAAAAATTTTTTAAATATGCTTAGGAAATGTGAGTGTCGATTTGGATCAATATGTAGGTTTTTCCATCCTGACATGTGCCAAACCTCACTGGAGGACAGAAAATGCTATGACCTCAGCTGCCCACACTTTCACGTGAAAGGCACGGAACGCTACATAAAGAGTGGCAAGCAGGATAATGAATTTGGAGAAAACTCTATAAATTTTTTATACCAGACCGGCAGAGAATTCAAAAGGAGCAGCATGGAGAATGTATGGAACTGGATGCCAGATCCACTTGCATTCCAGAATTACAGATACAATTACCCACCGAAAGGGAACTACAACTACGACAGACAACTGCCCTACAACAATCAGTACTGGTCACAACAAACTCATTATGTCCACGAATAATGGACTTGCCGAAAAAGTCTCCCATTCAAACTATCACTAATAGAGTAACCTCATTCATCTTTGCCAACATACAAGGACTGAAAACAAGAACAAACAACAAAGTACAGTTCATAAATGGCCTCCTCACGGAGTCAAATGCAGTATTTGGAGCTTTCACAGAAACCCATGCAGGGGAATTGTTGGACAGTGAGATCTGGATTCCAGGATATAACCTATACAGGTGTGATAGGAAAATTAGGTCACATGGAGGAGTGGGTCTGTACATTAGGGAAGACCTTGTATGCTCGGAGCTCCTAAACGTTACAAATGAGGTGGTAGAGGTACTGGGATTAAAAATAGAGAAAATAATTTAGTGATTATACTAATATACAAACCGCCAGATGCAACGGCTGAGGAATTCACAGAACAGATAAGCAAAATAGAGAATAGCCTTGATAATTTGGAGAACCCGATACCTGATATTATCTTCCTAGGTGACTTCAACTTGCCTAGTCTCAGGTGGAAAATAGCAAACAATAATATTATACCAGGAAATATATCAGGACCTAACCAACCACAGATTAGAGAACTACTTAGATTCTGTGACAAATTTTCACTCAATCAGCAGATATCGGAGCCAACGAGAAATGAAAATATTCTAGATCTGGTCTTTACGAACAATGAAGACATTATCAGAGACATTACGATATCAGATACCACATACTCAGATCACAAACTCATTGAAGTGCAAACTACCATCAATACTCAGAATAGACCTAAAACGTTGATAAAGCGAGAGGGGCTATTCAGTAAATTCAATTTTAATAATAAAAGGATAGACTGGGAGATAATAAACAGGGAACTTACAAACATTCCATGGGGAACTGTTCTAAATAATACAAGTCCTACAGAAGGAATAGAAAAACTGACTTCAGAAGCGTATCAAGTCTGTCTGAAACATGTTCCTTTGAGGAAAGCCAGAAAGAGATCTAACGTAGAAAGAGAACGCAGACGACACTATAAACGCAGGAAAAAAATAACGGAACTGCTTATGCAGACACGAATTTCCCGTCAAAGAAGGAATAATTTAAATAGGGAGATTGAAGAAATCGAGCGGAAATTGAAACACTCATATGAAACTGAAGAAAGGCAGTTAGAACAGAAAGCAATTCAGGAAATAAAGAAAAATCCAAAATATTTCTTCTCATATGCGAAATCAAAAGCAAAAACCACTGCCAGTATTGGACCTATTCGTACAAGTGAAGGTTCATACACGGAGGATGACAAAGAAATTAGTGAAATCCTAAAAAAGCAGTATGAGGACATGTTTAGCACTCCAATAAACAACATGAAGGTGGAAGATCCAGACAATTTCTTTATGCGGGATATTCAAACCCCTGTAAATATAACTGATATAAACACGAGCGCACTAAATTTTGAAAAAGAAATTGAAAACATGCCCATGCACTCGGCCCCAGGTCCAGACTCATGGAATTCAATATTTATAAAGAAATGCAAAGTGCCGGTAGCACAGGCACTCAGTATAGTGTGGAGGAAGAGCTTGGACACGGGGAAGATACCAAATGCACTTAAAGTAGCAGACATAGCCCCTCTACACAAGGGAGGGAGCAAAGCATTGGCAGAAAATTATAGACCAGTTGCACTAACATCGCACATCATAAAAGTATTTGAGAGAGTGATTGGGAGTCAGGTCACCAATTTCATGGAGACCAATGACCTTCACAACCCAGGCCAACATGGATTTCGAGCTTGAAGATCGTGCCTCTCACAGCTACTTGAGCACTATGACAAAGTCACTGAGGCATTAGAAGAGAAACAGAATGCTGATGTGATATACACGGACTTCGCAAAGGCTTTCGATAAATGTGACTATGGCGTGATAGCACACAAAATGAAGTCAATGGGAATAACCGGTAAAGTAGGACGTTGGATACTCAGTTTTCTGTCAAACAGGACTCAGCGAGTAACTGTCAACCATATAAAATCTAGTCCAAGTGCAGTGAAAAGCTCTGTACCTCAGGGTACAGTCCTTGCACCGCTGCTTTTCCTTATTCTCATATCAGATATAGACAAAAATACAAGTCACAGCTTCGTATCATCCTTTGCAGATGACACAAAAATCAGTATGAAAATTACCTCGGCTGAGGACATTGAAAAACTTCAAGCTGATATTAACAAAGTTTTCGACTGGGCATCAGAAAATAACATGATGTTTAACAGTGATAAATTCCAGGTACTCAGGTACGGTAAAAATGAGGACCTTAAATATAATACAGAGTACAAAACACAATCAAATGTACCCATAGTAGGAAAACAGCATGTAAAGGATTTGGGAATAATAATGTCTGACGACCTAACGTTTAAGGAGCATAACCAAGCAAATATTGCGACAGCCAGAAAAATGATAGGATGGATTACGAGAACTTTCAAATCCAGGGATCCCATCACAATGGTTGTACTCTTCAAGTCACTTGTGTTGTCCCGTCTTGAGTACTGCTCAGTACTCACTTCCCCCTTCAGAGCAGGAGAGATTGCTGAAATAGAGGGAATACAGAGAACATATTCGGCACTCATAGACGCAATAAAGCACCTAAATTATTGGGATCGTCTCAAAGCCCTCCAAATGTACTCACTAGAAAGAAGACGAGAGATATATCAAATAATATACACCTGGAAGATACTGGAGGGCCAAGTACCAAATCTACACAGTAAAATAACAACGTACTGGAGTGAACGATATGGAAGAAAACGTAGAATAGAACCAGTGAAGAGCAGAGGTGCCATAGGCACAATCAGAGAACACTGTATAAACATCAGAGGTCCGCGGTTGTTCAACGTCCCCCCAGCAAGCATAAGAAATATTGCCGGAACAACCGTGGACATTTTCAAGAGGAAACTAGATTTATTCCTCCAAGGAGTGCCGGACCAACCGGGCTGTGGTAGGTATGTGGGCCTGCGGGCCGCTCCAAGCAACAGCCTAGTGGACCAAACTCTCACAAGTCAAGCCTGGCCTTGGGCCGGGCTTGGGGAGTAGAAGAACTCCCAGAACCCCATCAACCAGGTATCAACCAGGTACTAATCTAAGCCGAATCCCACGCCACGTGGTCTTAAGCCGTTTGACCGGCTAAGATTCTACAGCGTTACGGCGTGGAACTAGACTTCCTAGCAAACTCTAGAATCTCCTTTACGCTGCTACCACCAGACCATTAACACTGGGAACAATAACCGAGGTCTGGACCGATTATGCTCTCAATAATCCTTGGGGGCTTGATCCCCAGTTATTTGGAATAGGAGGGAAGAAGCTACGTTAAGTGTGGGTAATATTAACAAACAAAGGGATAACTGAACTCTTAATCGTTGTTAGGCTGGCGGCCCAACCAAAACTCAGACTCGTGGAAACCACATGTCAAGGACAATGAACAATATGACAACATAAAAATGGAAATAATAATAAATGCAAATTACTAACTAAATAATTTATTAAAAATCTAAAACAAAATCTACATCAAAGCACTCCCTAGATCTTAACACTTCCTGACTTAAGGCATGAGATGAACTAATTTCCTACACCAAACTATAGCAACTATGCCTCTTATGGTGACTAGCTAGATGTAATGCTGATCTTGGGGAGAGGTGGAGATGGGGGGTACCTCTCCCAGCTGATGACGGTCCACACTGATCCTACCTCGCTCTGCTCAACACAGAAGCCAAAGGGGGGGGGGGTATTCCTACGCCTGGCTTACTAAGTTTACTAGTAGAGTTTAAGTTGAACAACACATCGCTGTTGTACGGACGACCCAGATGGTTGATCTCTTTTAAAATAAAGGTAATTGCACAGGCATCTTAAGGAAGAGCTATTCCCGATTACAAAATGGCTATTTGACCTTTGAGAATTACTAAATGTGGAAGGCCTTGGTGACCTGTGACTGCCAGGTCGTTAAGGTCACTCCACGCCAAGGGCTAGTGACGTCACTGATGGTGACTTACTAAAGTATTCTGACAATTTAGGATACTCTTGATACTTTAAACAGGCATACTATTGAATATGTATGAATACAATATGAATGAGAACTTGAATTTCTCTAAATTACTGAATTCTGTAAAATAATTCATTAAACGTTGCTTTAAGACAAAGGTGGCGGCCGTTTTGTATCTCAACCGCCAGTCCCAGGGGGGGATGCCCCGTACTTGGGGTCAGGTCAAACTACAACGTGACTCTAACTTTTGTACAAAGGCGTATCCCACTGCTTCCCATACAATTACTTATTTTAAAACAGCTTTAGTTGTTACAACACTGTCATACAGGGGGTTAAAATTCTCCAGGGACACACATAACACTGACACACAGTGTTACACTGCTAACAGGGACACATAACACTGACACACAGTGTTACATTGCTCCAGGGACACATAACACTGACACAGTGTTACACTGCTCCAGGGACACATAACACTGACACACAGTGCTACACTGCACCAGGGACACACAACATACACAGTGCTACACTGCACCATGGACACACAACATACACAGTGCTACACTGCACCAGGGACACACAACACTGACACACAGTGTTACACTGCTCAAGGGACACACAACACTGACACTCGGTGCTACATTGCACCAGGGACACACAACACTGACACACAATGCTACACTGCACCAGGGACACATAACACTGACACACAGTGTTACACTGCTCCAGGGACACACAACACTGACACAGTATTACACTGCTCCAGGGACACATATCACTGACACTCAGTGTTACAATGCTCCAGGGACACATAACATACAGTGTTACACTGCTCCAGGGACACATAACACATACAGTGTTACACTGCTCCAGGGACACATAACACATACAGTGTTACACTGCTCCAGGGACACACAACACATACAGTGCTACACTGCTCCAGGGACACACAACACATACAGTGCTACACTGCTCCAGGGACACACAACACACACAGTGCTACACTGCTCCAGGGACATAACACATACAGTGTTACACTGCTCCAGGGACACATAACACATACAGTGTTACACTGCTCACAACAAGCAGTGTTGCTCTTCCCCCTCACCTCCCAACACAATATCAGCTGGTCTGCAACATATTATTGCATAAGTCACTCTTGCGTGATAGACACACTCGTGTTATAATAATAAAACCACTTTAAGTGTTTGTTGCAACTTCCCAACACAGGTTGAATGACAAGGCTTCATACATACATGAAGCTGCATCATACACACACGCTGTTATATTGTATGGCCGCAACTGCTATACGCAGACTCAAGATAACACAAATACTGCGATAGCAGCTGTCGTTGTGAGATAAGAGAGGTCGCTGTAGTTCCCATCCTCAGCATCGCACAGGTTTAACCAGTCTGGAAAATGGCGTCCCTAAGGGTCGAGGTCCTGTTTACACCCGTCTAACATTATACCTTCCGTCTGGAATATTATAATTTCATCTTTGAGTTTACTAATAAATTCTGCCATCGTGCTTGAGAACACGTGGAACTATTTCACCCTGATATACTTTATTATTTAGATATCTCGTACTTTATTCAGAGTTATCAACGTACAGTTGTCACTCGAGTACAAATTACAATATACTTCAGCCCTGAGTATTGTCCAGGACTATATTATATTCTTTTAGTGAATATACACCGAATAGCGAGGGAGACCTCTCTCTCACAGGTATTTACGTACGCAAGAATGACCATAAAAACAACTATTTCAGTATTACACATGTTTACTGCACATGTTTCAGTACTATGCATGTATACTGCACATGTTTCAGTACTACACATGTATACTGCACATGTTTCAGTACTACACATGTATACTGCACATGTTTCAGTACTACACATGTATACTGCACATGTTTCAGTACTACACATGTTTATCTAACACTATTTCATGACAAATTTGAGGAGTGGAGAGGTAAAGATGATACAAGACACAGTATGATGAGCAGGTGATATATATATATATATATATATATATATATATATATATATATATATATATATATATATATATGTCGTACCTAGTAGCCAGAACGCACTTCTCAGCCTACTATTCAAGCCCGATTTGCCTAATAAGCCAAGTTTTCATGAATTAATTTTTTTTCGTCTACCTAACCTACCTAACCTAACCTAACCTAATTTTAACTAGCTTTTTTTGGCTACCTAACCTAACCTTACCTATAATATAGGTTAGGTTAGGTTAGGTAGGGTTGGTTAGGTTCGGTCATATATCTACGTTATTTTAACTCCAAAAAAAAAAATTGACCTCATACATAGAGAAAAGGGTTGCTTTATCATTTCATAAGAAAAAAATTATAGTAAATATATTAATTCAGGAAAACTTGGCTTATTAGGCAAATCGGGCCTTGAATAGTAGGCTGAGAAGTGAGTTCTGGCTACTAGGTACGACATATATATATATGTCGTACCTAGTAGCCAGAACTCACTTCTCGGCCTACTATGCAAGGCCCGATTTGCCTAATAAGCCAAGTTTTCCTGAATTAATATATTTTCTCTAATTTTTTTCTTATGAAATGATAAAGCTACCCATTTCATTATGTATGAGGTCAATTTTTTTTATTGGAGTTAAAATTAACGTAGATATATGACCGAACCTAACCACCCTACCTAACCTAACCTAACCTATCTTTATAGGTTAGGTTTGGTTAGGTAGCCAAAAAAAGTAGGTTAGGTTAGGTTAGGTAGGTTAGGTAGTCGAAAAACAATTAATTCATGAAAACTTGGCTTATTAGGCAAATCGGCCTTGCATAGTAGGCTGAGAAGTGCGTTCTGGCTACTAGGTACGACATATATATATATATATATATATATATTATATATATATATATATATATATATATATATATATATGTCGTACCTAGTAGCCAGAACGCACTTTTTGGACTACTATGCAAGGCCCGATTTGCCTAATAAGCCAAGTTTTCCTGAATTAATATGTTTTCTCTATTTTTTTTCTTATGAAATGATAAAGCTACCCATTTCATTATGTATGAGGGAATTTTTTTTTTATTGGAGTTAAAATTAACGTAGATATATGACCGAACCTAACCACCCTACCTAACCTAACCTAACCTATCTTTATAGGTTAGGTTAGGTTAGGTAGCCGAAAACGTTAGGTTAGGTTAGGTAGGTTTAGGTAGTCG
>NW_025552064.1:45000-57066 GCF_020424385.1 Procambarus clarkii
TTTAAACTAAACTAAAATGAGCACATGTGAAGTGATTCCCACGTTCATTAAACACTTACTAAGTTGTTAACTGAATGTCTGAGACATCCAATACATGGTTGATGATAGTAGTATTAATGACATTGATAATACGAGGTTTTGAACTAGATACTGACAGGGGAACAACAAAGCTGTGATATTGAAAAGAAACTGAACTGAATTTGAAAGTTGATTAATATATTGTTATGATCTCAGCCTACAGGAGAAACGAGTCTCCCTCTTTGAGAATTATTCTATCAAGCCTGACCTAACCAGAAGGTCTAAGGAATATAGAGGTGATAACCCATATGTAAAAATAGTTGCTTGGATATGTATAACAGTTTGAGATTATGGGCAATGAAGGAGAAAACAGATAAATGACTGGCTAGGAGATGTGGACATTTTGCTGGAGGCGTGAGGCTCGCTTCTGGAAGGGCTTTGACCTCACTTGAGTGCCAGACATCGCAGGGGAAAGCTGCGCTCCGTGAGCTCCCGTCAGAAGGGAACCCCTAGTGATATATCTCGAAGAGAAGAGAAGTGTGTAGACGTGCCAGCTGTGGAACCGAGCTGGGAACGTTGTGGTATCAAGTCCTGGTCGACGAGCAGAGTTTAATAAGCTACTCAGAGGCATTTTCGTGGGCTGTGTGGAGCGCCCTAACCAGACGCCGTCAGAGGGAAAGCGCCCTCGATCAGTTAATCTGTGGTAAGCACGATATACGCCAGTTCATAGTGATTGCTTGTAGTTGGTCGTGTGCCCAGCGACAGTAGCAATGTTTATTTATAAGTTAGACATGTTTTAATAAGGCAGAAGGCCTGAAATAGGAGAGTGAAGAGGGAGGAACACGGAGCGACGTCCGTCCTCTCTGAGCTCTGACGGACGACTGAGGGAGGAAGACCCTCCCAGCGAGTGAGGACCGCCGCCAGGCGAGGTGGAGTATGGACCCGCCCAAAACGGGGGAGTCCACTCTCACTGTATGTAGAGGACAGATAGAGGTTTGAGGCAAGCATATTGTGTGGTTATTTTTGTTTATGTGTTAAAGGGGAACATTTTATTGGAGTGTCGATGGGTTGCAGGTTTGTCTTTTGGGGAAGAAGTTGCTGAGAACTTCGAAGCCAGCAGATGAAGTAGCTGATGAGACTCCAAGGTAGTGGAGCAGAGGACCTCGAGCTGTGAGGAGAAGCAGCAGTGAAGAGGAGTGTCACGTGCTTCTGTAGAGGTGGAGAAGCACCATAGTTGCTCGGGGAAACTTCATGGTGTAGCAGCCAAGAGAGCTGTGGAGGACCCTAGCAGAAGGGTGAAGCACCGTAGTTGCTCAAGGAAACTTCATGATAGCAGCCTGGAGGAGCTGCAGAGGATCCTGGTAGTGAAGCCCGGAAGAACCTAAGGATATTAGGGTAGTGAACTTCCAGAGGTGGAAGGGGAAGTTCTGGTGGATTACTTATAGGGAGTTGATAGTGTTTGGTTGTCATTAGCGTGCAAGGCGCAGTGAGAGGTGAGTGACTGTTTGCATTCTTATGTCAAGGAGTGATTTATTCTGAAGCTTAGAGTTGCAGTCGTAGGCTTGATTACCTACAGATGTATGTGCTCGAGGACTGACAGTGATCGATTAATCATTGTTGTGTATCAATGAACATTTATACTGATATATGTTATTGCATTCAAATGCTGGTTTTCTATATATACATTATCTTGCTGATAGTGCAACAGTGTATGTAGGCTTGATCAACTTGAGGAGGTTAATAGTATCAGGTGGTGAACCAGGAGATAGGATACCACTTGATAGGCTGATAATAGAGTTCTGATGGTGTTGGAGTGCAACCTGATTGTAATATTATAGAGTATAGGATTCATTATTATTATATGTGTGTATGTATCGTGTATGTGCTTTGTCCAGTAAATGTATCCCAATTTGCTGGTGTTTGCCCTTGTCCTAGTGAGGCTTCCCAGGAAGTAGTAAAGAAGGAGAGAGAGAGAGAAAGAACCAAGAACCACTGCTGTGGACAGGGTAGAAGGTAATACTAGTAAGTCATAGGGGATTGAGGAGATCATATCTCATAAGGAGAGAGTGGGGAGTCACAGCGGCTCGAGTGGGTGTGTGCACGTGACAACGAGGCTAAGTGTTGGAGCCGCATCCCCTAAACGTGTGACGTTGAGCCCCTCTCCAAGAACCAGAAACGCCTAGTGTGATCTCCTAGTGAAGTAAAAGCACTCTACCGAGTTGTGGGTTGGGTTGTCCGTAGAGAAGGATCAACGACGACAATACCAACCAACCCACAGTCTATAATAATATGTAATGTGAAGCCAATCTACTGGAAAACAGTAAGCAAACTTTATTTGAAAAGAATATGAGAATACTGAAAAGCAGCGTGCAAGAAAAATGGGTAAAAATAAGAAGTAATGATTTTCATAAACATAACATAACATATCCATGACCGTAGTTAATACAGTGTGAACTCTCTTAAACTATGCTCACCGTGAAATCTCGTCACTAAGCATAACTTGTCACTCTGCGAAACAAATTATTGACTATAAGTGCGACAGTGAGAATAAAATTGTCCACTTATGTTTTGGAGTGCTATTTTAGTCAAGAAATACTGTAGAGGATGATTATTGACTAAAGAGAATTTCGCTGACTGCTGGTGTTTGATGTGATGAACTGCTTAAAGGAACCATATTTGCTAGAAAAAAATATTATGTGAAATAATGCGTGTTATATGTTTTGACTATCTAGCTAATAACATATTGCCTGGCTAATAATGAAATGTCACATTTTGTCTGACTCACTTAGCACAAGTGAAGAGAAAACATTGAAAAACTTGCAAAGGTTAAAACTGTGAAATCATAACTGTTATGTTAAGTTTTGACTAGCTGATTAATAGCATACTGCTACATTATTGTCTTTTTATGTTATGTTTACCTCGATAGCGTTGTAATGCTTGGAAATTGTATGTGTGGATCCCGTTTCCCTCTTACTGCACATAAATAATGGATGCTGTAAAGTATTTTTATGGAACATGACTCTTCTTATTCTTACTTCTTTTTAAAACTAGATGGAATAACCAAGCTATGTTTGCCTTCTCTCTCTTTCTCAATATGGATGTGGGTTGGAGCGGGTTATTTGTGTGGACTCGGGAGATATGATCACCACATATAAGTTTCTCAAAGAAAATGATAAGCTAGGTAACGTCAGTATATTTAACACACAAGACATCCATACAGTAGTGAGATTCCCTTTGAAGACTGTGCACGTGTCAATAAAGAAATAAAGTGCAAAGATGTTTCAGAGTGCTATTTAAGTCGAGAAATGATACAAAATTGTGTTTATTGACTAGTGAGAGGCGAAACAAGAGACCAAGAGGTATATGTTGTGATCAGAGAGTTAACAAAAAATATTAGAATTTGTAGGCAGTGATCGTCTCCCCAAACTCTTCTGTGCATATTTCACAAAGTCATTCTTCCTGACTCACCAATCTTAGTTTGTGGACTAGTGACCCACCTTTGTTTAAAATAAAATCTACAAAGCTTCACATTTACAAAAAAATGATATATGGTCATCAGAAAGAAAGATGATTTCCACGTTGCGTTACGTAACGATATAATGTGCTACAAAAACTAAACAGACTTGCGGTAATATTTTATTTGTGTTTGGATGTAATGGCTAAACATGGTTTACATTTTCAATAATGTTATTTGGTCATCAGACAGAAAGTTGATTTCCATGTTACATTACAAGTGTTACAGACGGGTAAAACTGGTAGACCGTAATATTTATATGGTAGGAGATGTAATGGAGATGGACTAAGTCATACTTTTCATTTAAAAAATGTTATTTTGAACTGCAGAAAGTTGATGATTTCCACGTTACGTTACAAGTGTTACAGAGGGCTAAAACTGGTAGACCGTAATATTTATATGGTAGGAGATGTAATGGAGATGGACTAAGTCATACTTTCATTTAAAAATTTTATTTTGGTCTGTAGAAAATTGATTTCCGCGTTACGTTACAAGTGTTACAGAGGCTAAAACTGGTAGACCGTAATATTTATATGGTAGGAGATGTAATGGAAATGGACTAAGACATACGTTCATTTAAAAGGGCTAAGTCATACTTTCATCTAAAAATGATATTTTGGACCGCAGAAAGTTGATGATTTCAACGTTACATTACAAGAGTTACAGAGGCTAAAACTACTAGACCGTAATATTCATATGGTAGGAGATGTAATGGAGATGGACTAAGTCATACTTTCATTTAAAAATGTTATTGTGGTCTGTAGAAATTTGATGATTTCCATGTTACGTTACAATGTGTTACAGGGGCTAAAACTGGTAGACACCAATATTTATATGGTAAGAGATGTAATGGAGACGGACTAAGTCTCACTTTTCATTTCAAAATGACATTTTGGACTGCAAAAAGTTTATTTGCGTTACGTTACGTTACGTTACATTGTGTTACAGAGGGCTAAAACTTGCAGACCGTAATATTTATACGGTATGAGATGTAATGGAGATATTGTGTTTGGCTAAATGGGGTTCACATTTCAATAATGATATTCAGACAACAGCCAGAAAGTTGATTTCCATGTTACGTTACTAAGTGACTTGCTCCCGTCTTCAGTATTGAACGTTAAACATTCTGCGACATTGTCTTGCTATGATATTACAAGTCTACCGTTGCGCACAGTGTAGTACAATCCTAATGGCATAAGACCAAGCTGAGGTTATTTATTAAAAAATGCTATTTGATCATCAGACAGAAAGAAGTTTTCCACATTACTTAATAATGATATAATGCGATACAAGCGTGTGCTAATATTCTATTGTGTTTAGAATGTAAGGGCTATAGATAATTGTCTAGACTTACATACATTTTCAAATGCTATTTATGTAGGCATCAGAAAGTTTATTTTCCCGCATTACGCTGTATTGACTGTGTGTTACAAGAAATGAGCGCTAATGCTGATGTGTGTCACAAGGTCTGCACGGCAATATTTGGTGTTGGATGAAGAGGGGGGATGGAGATTGAGTAGACACGGATACATTTTCAAATGCTATTTATTTAGGCAGTAGAAAGTCTGTTATCCCACATTACGCTACATTGACTGTGTTACAAGAACTGAAAATAGACATAGCCCAGAGCTATTTCACTATCGACTCATCCGGTCTTATTCTCATCGATTGGTGTTTACATTTGGATGATGTAGGTCTTAAGAGACAGCCTTGAACTCGGGGATAATGAACAAGTCAATTTAATAATAGTATCGAGACTATGTTTTTCCACATTGTCTTATATATGTTTACTTTGCTTGGAATTTGTATGTGGGGATCATTGCTCACCTAATGGAGAGAGAATGAACGGCGCGTTTGAGGTATAGCGAGGATTGACCGCGATGTGTATGTTTGTTTGTTTGTTTGTTTTACCACAGTGAATATGAAGCTACATTATGTTATGTCTATCAGTTGTTGAATAAACGTTACGTTACGTTACGTGATACAAGAACTAAACAAGCTTGTGCTAATATTTTATTGTGTTTTGAATATAAGGGCTAAACACGGTTCACATTTCAATATTCAGACATCGGACAGAAAGTTGCTCGTTACTCTTAAAATGTTATTTGGGCAAAGAATGATGTTACCATGTTAGTCACGTTACATTAATGATATTTGGGCAAAGAACGATATCATCATGTTGGTCGTGTTACGTTACAAGGGTATAAGGGTGAGAGTGATGGGGGCTCGAAAATTGACATTAGTTGTCCATCATCTGGTGCGCTGTCAGTCTAAGTGAAATGAAAAAAGATACGTGAACAGTGGCAGCAGGAGAAAGGAATTGATGTTACTTTTCCCCAAACTATTAAATGATCTGAATAGAGAGAGAGAGAGTGACCACTGACTGCAATGTATATCCCATGCAGTTGTGTTTACAAAAAAAAAAATTATGATTTGTTATAATAATTAGATTGAAGACCACCTTATGACTCTCGTTACTCTTAAAAAATGCTATTTGAACAAAGAATGATGTTACCATCATGGTCACGTTACGATATAAGGGGGTTTACTTCTCCTAACTATTTATTTATTTATTATTCTGTATAGCGAGAAAAGTGTGTAAGCTGATAACTTGCGGGTGTCAAGTGTGAGGGGAGGAAGGGAGCGATCGGCTAAGGTGTGCGGTGTTGCCTCATTTAGCCTCAGTTATGCGACAACCTTTACAGAGGTGAGCCGCCTCCGAAGGCTCGCTCCCCGCCAAAAAATGTTTCCCTCTTTCAGTAAACGTTAACCTACAGACTTTGACTGAGTTTACTAAGTGATGTGCCGTGTGGTGACACTTCTCAGGTCGATATGACGGTATGTGGACCTGGTCCGTACCACTCTAGAAGGTAAGGGAGGGGAGGGAGAGGGGGTGGCCCACTCTCCCACCCTGTTTACAAAAACAGTGTGGCTAAATTCGCACTTTCATTTGTACACACCGCTCCCTTGGAAATTGTATGTTGAGGTCATGGCTCATCTTTGAGAATGAACAATGACACACTCAATGCTATGAAGAGGTTTGTTACTCAAAGTCCTAGCAAATTATGAATATATATATATAATGTGTTTACCTCGTTTATGGCGGGCTGGGGAAATGTGGAGTGCGGAATTGAGGACTGGCAGCTCCTTGGGAGGGGAGTAAGGGGCGGGTGGGACATATGACCACACCTTAATGTGTGAGGCTCAAAGACTACACACCAGTACAGTTCTCCTTTATTAGCGGTATGTGGGCTGCCTGCTGCTATGTGTCGGTGTGAGTGTGTTAGGAGTATGGTACGCCGTATTGCTGTCACTCCCAGCAGTGTGGTGGTGGTGATGGTATGTGGTATGTCCTGCTATGTGGATGGAGGGGGGAGGGTAGGGCGTGACTGACTATGGTAGAGGTTGATGATGACATTCGCAACAGTTAGGCCTCAACCTTTGAAGAGGTAACCCATGTGGTCATGTGGTGTCACTCCTCAGAGCTATGTGGTAGGTATGGCCCGCATATCCTTAACACTCTGGAAGCAGGGAGGGTACATAAAACTGTCATTCTTTAAGAAAAAAATAATGACTCTACTTTCACACACAAACCCACTGCCAGCTGTTACCTCCCTTTCCCCTCCTTCTCCCTCATTCTCCCCTCCAATCTTAAGACCCTGGACTCTCACGCTCCCCTCAACACTTCCTGCCCATGTAATGGGGGGGGGGAATAATGGACGTCATTCATCTCCTCTCAGGTATGGGGGCTCCCCTTTCCCTCCACAACATAACCTACATACTCCTCCTCCTCCATACATGACCGCATACCATCCACATAGCTTCCATCCCCTACCCAACATGTCTCCCTCTAGTGATGCCTGGCCGGACGCCACGCGTCAAAACATCTGGGGAAGCACAGAAACCTTTGTGATGATGTACACATGCCTACATACTCTCCTACTCCACACAACATGTCCCCCCCATCATTCCTGACCGCATAACCAAACACCGGTCGCTCACACGCGTCCAACACGCCCCAACTTCTGGGAAAATTCCCCTACAACCCTTTGCGACTAGACACCTGCGCTCCACCTGGACAGCTGGCTCTAATGAAGCCACCTGGCAGCTGGTGCGCGCGGTTCTAGTCGCACTTTTCACCACTACTATTTTCTTAGCATCAGGGTTTAGCTGAAAGAGGAGTTCTCCAAAACTCATTTTCGTTATTTCAAGGTGAAGAAAAAGTGAATTACTATAGAATGTATTACACTTATTTATACAATTTGCACAACATTTCGAACCTCCATTTTATTCTCAAGTGAAAAGAAATTACAGGACTCGTTGATTTATAACCGCACGGGGTCAGGTGATAAAGGTAAAAACAAGGGGGGCTACATAGGGTATAAATGGGGGACGAAGCACATAAGAACATAAGAATAAAGGTAACTGCAGAAGGCCTATTGGCCCATACGAGGCAGCTCCTATCCCAAAGATTAATCAGGTGTAATTGGCCTGTTATGTTGAACAGTGCCTTCTGTGTTGGCATCGTTATGTTCTGGTCTTGTCCTTACTCTCATGGTGGGTAAAGTGCTTTAAGAATGAGTGATGTGTATATATAATAGTGCCGCAGGTATACAGGATACAATAATATCATAATCAGTCATTGAATTAAATTAATTTACAATGGCATACTGACACGCATTTTGAGTTGTATTAAAGTTCGCTTTATGTTGCATGAGCTGTGTGTTGGGAGTGATTTTGATCCATTATCGTCCTGGAATCTGTTGACGGAGAGTGGTGAGAATGTAATATTTTTGGATATAAATTCATTGAATGATTAGTTTCCATTTGTTGTTGAAATTGTATTCTGATCGCTAGATATTAATTGTATTTTGTTATTATGACTTTCTCTCTGGTAAATAATTGAATGTAAACTTATGTAAACTATCCCAAGCTATAAATGTACTAAACAGACATTTGTGAATAAAGTTATTGAAATGAAATTGCTTGTGTCACAGCAATGGCAGCTGCTGTGGCTGACTTCCGGTCTCCAACTCCACATCAGCACTTGATATGACTCACGCTGCAGGCCCTCTGTAGCGCAGTGGCCTTCCTATATAGTGTCACAGTACACACCGAATACAGATTTCCTTGCAGCGAGGCTGAAGCTGACAGGAATGATCAGCATAACTTGCTCTGCCAGAGCACAGAGAGATGACACTCGAAACGCAGTGAAGTTAGCGATATCATTCAGCGGAGCCTGACCAAAGCTGAATGTCCAGCAGAGAGAGAGCCCTGTTACCTAAAGTATCATAGCTCAACCAACCTTGTTGGTCGCCCAGATGAGATATCAGTGCACCCCAGGATGAACTGTAAGCAGTTGGTGTGGGGAATACATGTATCAACCTTGGCTAACACCTACATTGACTTTAGTGTTGCACATTCTTGTAGTGCAGCCAGAGCACTGGAGTACCACTACAGTTTTGTCTCTACTTGGCCTACTATGCAAGGCCCGATTTGCCTAATAAACCAACTTTTCCTGAAGATATGTATTTTTGTCTATTTGTTTTCATGTGAAATGATAAAGCTTCCCATCACATTATATATCAGATAATTTTGTTTAATATGAGTTCAAATAAACGAAAAAATATAACCAAACCTACCCTACCCTACCTAACCTAACCTAACATAAGTTAGTAATTCGTGTTTATAAAATAATATATTAATTTAAATAAGCCAACTGAAATTTCTTTTTGTAAAATAACGAAAAATCACGCTTCCTATTAAGCAAATTGTGCCTTGCATACTAGGCCGAGTAGTGGGTTCTGGCATTTAGGAACGATATATATATATATATATATATATATATATATATATATATATATATATATATATATATATATATATATATGACCGAAAAAGTAAGATTAATAATTCTAACACGAATTTTCTCAATCTTTCGTACATTACGCTTCACTGTTGGAGGTAAATCAAAAATCAATTCTCCAAAATTCATTTTTATTTCTAGTCTGACGCGACACGGGCGCGTTTCGTAAAACTTATTACATTTTCAAAGACTTTAGTTCACAAATACACAACTGAATAGAACTTACGTATCTCCGATTTTATATCTACATTTGAGTGAGGTGGAAGGGGTGATGTGGCATTAACACAAGACAGAACAAAATGTGGTATTAATAGGGTATTAATTTCATCAACACAAGACAGAACAAGAGTATTAATAGGGTATTAATTTCATCAACACAAGACAGAACACGAAACAATGGATATTGAATAGAAGTGTTTGTAGAAAGCCTATTGGTCCATATTTCTTGATGCTTCTATATTGGAGCGGAGTCTTGAGGTGGGTAGAATATAGTTGTGCAATAATTGGCTGTTGATTGCTGGTGTTGACTTCTTGATGTGTAGTGCCTCGCAAACGTCAAGCCGCCTGCTATCGCTGTATCTATCGATGACTTCTGTGTTGTTTACTAGGATTTCTCTGGCGATGGTTTGGTTGTGGGAAGAGATTATATGTTCCTTAATGGAGCCCTTTTGCTTATGCATCGTTAAACGCCTAGAAAGAGATGTTGTTGTCTTGCCTATATACTGGGTTTTTGGAGCTTACAGTCCCCAAGAGGGCATTTGAAGGCATAGACGACGTTAGTCTCTTTTAAAGCGTTCTGTTTTGTGTCTGGAGAGTTTCTCATGAGTAGGCTGGCCGTTTTTCTGGTTTTATAGTAAATCGTCAGTTGTATCCTCTGATTTTTGTCTGTAGGGATAACGTTTCTATTAACAATATCTTTCAGGACCCTTTCCTCCGTTTATGAGCTGTGGAAAAGAAGTTCCTGTAAAATAGTCTAATAGGGGGTATAGGTGTTGTGTTAGTTGTCTCTTCAGAGGTTGCATGGCTTTTCACTTTCCTTCTTTCGGTCATATTTAATAATATATGTCTACAGGAAAGACTGCTACCAAAATATACTAATATATATATATATATATATATATATATATATATATATATATATATATATATATATATATATATATATATATATATATATATATATATGTCGTACCTAGTAGCCAGAACTCACTTCTCAGCCTACTATTCAAGGCCCGATTTGCCTAATAAGCCAAGTTTTCCTGAATTAATATATTTACTATAATTTTTTTCTTATGAAATGATAAAGCTACCCTTTTCACTATGTATGAGGTCAATTTTTTTTATTGGAGTTAAAATTAACGTAGATATATGACCGAACCTAACCAACCCTACCTAACCTAACCTAACCAATATATATAGGTAAGGTTAGGTTAGGTAGCCAAAAAAAGCTAGGTTAGGTTAGGTAGGTTAGGTAGACGAAAAATCATTAATTCATGAAAACTTGGCTTATTAGGCAAATCGAGCCTTGCATAGTAGGCTGAGAAGTGAGTTCTGGCTACTAGGTACGACATATATATATATATATATATATATATATATATATATATATATATATATATATATAATATATATATATATATATATATATATATATAATATGTTGTACCTAGTAGCCAGAAAGCAATACTTGGCCTACTATGCAAGGCCCGATTTGCCTAATAAGCCAAGTTTTCCTTAATTTATATATTTTTCTAATTTTTTATGAAATGATAAAGCTATCCATTTGACTACATATGAGTTAAGTTTTGTTAATCTGAGTTAATACTAATGTAGAAATTTGACCGAACCTAACCAAACCTATCTTAACCTAACCTAAACTAACATAGCTAAGTCAATAATTTATGATTTTAATATAATATTATAATAATATTTCAATTATACGAATTGGAAAGAATTTTTTGAAAATAGAATCACTCGGCCTATTAGGTAAATCGGGCCTTGCATAGTAGGCCGAGAAGTACGTTCTGGCTACTAGATATGACACACAGACACATACACACACACACACACACACACACACACACACGACATATATATATATATATATATATATTGTGACGGTAACGCGTTGGAGTTCGGCTGTTTAAGGCTAGGGGTATGGCCTCGTCACATAGTTATAAAAAAAATAGAAAAAACTGGAACTTCGTCTGTGGTAAGGTAAGGAGAAGACACACAAAACACAAGTAAACTTCAACAATGAAATTTTAATTACGTTAATTAAATCAAAACATGAATAAAATGCACAAACAAATTCTTATAATAAAATCAATCATCAAAATAATAAGAATACTTAAATGACACAATGAAAAGTTACGTTAAGACAAAATAACAAGAAGTGCAATATACAAGTAAATGGGAGGTGCTGGAATATTGGCTTAAGCTACCACTTCCCTCAGTACACGCTAGCGTCTAGCCGGGAGGAGTGGTAACAACGAGAGCACTGAACATTCTAAGGTAGGAGGTTGGGCGACCCCAGACATCAAGTAGTATGGGGGGGCGAGTGCAGGTGCAGCCAGACCGGCGACCAATCAGCGGAGCCGGTAGCGATCAACATGTAGTTTGGTGGTTTGAGTCCGAACAGGTGGCTGGCTGCATATGTTTTGCTCAC